>PVKS010012565.1:0-53355 GCA_004027875.1 Aplodontia rufa
GATTGCTCTAAATCCTTTGGGTGGGGTTTACAACTCACTCAACCTCAAAACAACAAGAAGTGTTTTGCTTATCACTGTCTCCATAAGTACCTATGGCTCTTGCAATAACTCCATCATGAAAGTCTGGGAGTTTTTTGTTTTTTTTTTAAGAGAGAGGGACAGTGAGAGAGACAGAGAAAGAGAGAAACACATAGTTTTTCACATGGCCTCAGTTGCTCCAACACTCAGTTGTGTACGTGGTGCTGGGGTTTGAACCTGGGTCCTCGTGCTTGCCACTCAAGAGCCGAAACCGCTGAGCCACCGCTCCAGCCCCAAGTCTGGGAGTTTTTGCAACCCATTTTCCTAATGGACAGAAGTCTGGTTGCAAAGGCCTGGATGAAGGGAAGTGGAGAGCACTGAAGAAAGTCTAAAATGCCTCCAGAAAGTGTGGTGGTGAAGAAGAAAAGTCAACAGATTAAGGGAAACATGAGAATAGAAAACTTTTCTAGTGTGAGGGGACACAAAGATAAAGGTAGGGGCTGGAGCAGGAGCTCAGCAGCTGGAGCAGTTGCCTGGCATGTGGGGACCGGGGTTCAAACCCCAGCACCACATACACAACTAAGTGTCTGAGAAACAAAGTTCAGATGAAAAATAGTAAATAAAATTGGTATTCCCCCTCTCTCCCCTTCCTGGTTTATGAAAAAAAAAGATAAAGGATGAAGAGGAAAGAGAGAGATGAAAGCTAAAAGGGATATAGCTAAGGATATTATTAGACTAAGCCCTCTGCAAGAGCAGGCTCTGTTGCAGAAATTGCCTGCTCGGGCTGTGTTGTACACCAGAGCTTTCCAGTTGGAGGGAAGGACGAGATGACCATTTCCTAGTTTCCCACATGGGCATAGGCAGTGATAATAACTTTCACCTTTGAAGTCAGGCATTGGCCCTGTGCACTACATGCTATCTCGTTTAATCCTCACATAGCCCATATATTACTTGCCATTTTACAGATGTACAAACTGAGGCAAGATAATTGGCTCTAGGTTCCATTACTCCTAAATGGAAGAGTCAGGATTTGAGCCCAGATTATTCCAGAGATGGGAGGAAGGAGGAAAAACGTTGATGTGGGGCCAGAATCAGGACAGGTAGTTCGGGTTAGAATCAGACTCCTCTGCAGAGAGTGAGGCACTGGGTTGGGGGGCGATAGGAAATCCAGGAAGTTGGGGGTGGATTTGGATAAAAATGGAGTGAAATGTAAGCAGCCTGAAGATGTATGGTATATATGGTCTTCCAGGGTGTACGATCAGCCTCCAGTCTCTAGCAGAGCTCAGCAGCGGACCGGTGAGATTTATCCCGGGGCTAGAGGAACAAGGTCCTGGGACCAGGTTCAACTAGCCCCTGTGGCGCCTGTCTTCTTCGGTGCACTCCCCAGCACTTAGTCTGTAGCCGCAGAATACAGGCCCAGGCAATGTTTATCCAACTGAACCCGCATCCCTAAGGGTTGCGCGGGCAAAACCCCTGCCATCTTCTAACATAGAAAACGAAAAAATCCTGTTCTGTGCCTCTTCCCAACTCCACATCCCCGCGCCCTTAGCGATTTGGCCTGAACTGGTCCTTTTCCCGACGGCGTTCGCCCTTTTCCAAGTCTGAGGGTGGAGCGACGAAGGAGGAAAAGAAATAAGGTGGCAGTGGGGGCAGGGAAATAGAAGAGCGGGGAAATAGCCCAAGACAGAAACTGGAGAGGAGAGACCATCACCTAAGCAGCGGATAAGACACCCGGGAGCTCGCTGCGGGTTCAGTAACAATTTCTTCCCCAGGCGTTTCCGGGGCGTCGCCGTGGTGCCTGACCCTGGTTTGCTCGGGACGAGAAAGACTGCAGGGTGCGGTCCCCTTGCCTCTTCTTCCTCAAGCCGCCCCCTCTCCATCCGCCCAAGGGGGCCGGAACGGCGTCGGCTCGCAGGGGCTTTTCGGAGCAGTCGAGTGGAAAATAGACTTTAACCCGCTTTGTGGCTGCAAGGGCGCCCGGAGCGCTCTCCCGAACTAAGGCTCGAGGCTCTCAGACAGGCCACTGCCAAGACCTGGCCTGGAGTCCCCGCAGAGTTGTGTTGAGCGCAGACCCTCTCGCCTCCCGGGTTACAGGAGGCCCAGCACCAATCTGCGCGCTCTTGGAGCTTTCGTGCCACTCGGATTGACCCCGGCAGCGACAAGAAAGCGGAACTCGCTTCCGCCCGTTCCCCGCGGTTCGCTGGCAAGGTGAGGCCCGCGGCCTCCCTAAGTGCCCTTCTAGGCACGGTGTTTTCTTGCGGCCTGGGAGGCCCAGGTGGAAAAATTTAAGTACAGGTTTTCATTGCCAAATGCTCTCTCACCCCTGGCAGATTACTGCACAAAATGGAAATAGGCCGGAATAAGACTCCACTGCTCCTATGGTCGCAGGTGGAAGGTGAAGGTCCGGGAGGCTCTGAGGCCTCTGCCTTCCTAGTCCTGCTGACCAGGTCAAGCGTCTCAAACAGTTCCTATTTAAAACACAACATCCCCGAGGCCCCAAACAGACTTGAGCCACCACCAGAGAAGCCAAGGAAAGCAGATCTCCCTGCGCTGAGGCCCACTGTCCCTGTCCAAGCCAGACACCAAACGCGGCTAGGTAAAGAGTCCTTCCGAGCACAGCGAACTTGCTTAAGGGCTGTGGGGTGGTGGATCCGGCGACTTGTCCCTTGCCTGCTCCAGCCTGGTTCCTTGTGAAAAGAATGAGAGTCCCCTTTCCGGAGCTGTCCCCCAAGACCTCCAGGAAACGCGAAACCTCAGAAACAAGGCCACAGCTTCGGGCAGCGTTCAGATGGATGGTGGGTGAGCGGGAGAGTCCCTCAGGTCAAGGGAGCTTGTTTGGGGTTGCGAATGCGTATTTGTTGAATCCCAAACACCCACCCTACGCTCACATCCAAGTTCTCTAAGAACTGAAACGACATTCCAGGATTGGAGTTTCCCCACAAGTCATAGTTTCTTCCGACACCTTCTTTGACCCAAGTTTAAGTTGAGACTGCGGCTCCGGCCACCAGATTCAGTTAAAGGAAGGAGTCGCGCAGAGAAGTCAGTGGCGGGGAGGGGAGAAGGAGGCTACGTCGCCTCGCACAACTTCCAGTCCGGCTTTTGCCTCCAACTGCGGGCTCCATCCCCACCCGCGGTCCTTTGCCCCGCCCCGCCCCGCCCCCCACCTTGGGGCAGGTGAGCGGCGGCCAATGGGCGAGCGCGGGGCAGGTGCCCGCTAACTCGCGCCTTGCAGCGCGGTGGCCAAGGCCTGGTGGGGCAGTGCTGGGAGGATCCGGGCCGGGGTCGGTCCTGCCTTGACTTGGAAGGGAGGGAGCCCAGCACCAGCCTCCGATGGTAGAGGCAGCTCGCAGTGGCACCCGCAGCCCGCGTTAGCGCCAGTGCCGGCGGAGCTGGGAACTGCCCGCTTGCCGCTGGGGCCGAAGCTCGAGGCTGTGCGCGTTGGCCCGTCTCGGCGCCAGCTCGCTCGCACACCCCTCACCGCTCCGCTCCTGGCTCGCCGGCGGGGGCCGAGAGCAGGCGGGCGGGCGGGGGAGGTGAGGGGTGCGGGTGTGTGCATGTGTTGGCTGGGTGAACACCCCGCAAGGCGGCCGCGCCAGGACAAGGAGCACTCCCCAGAACCCCGCTGCCTCTTACGGCTCCGGTGGCCGCAACCATGTTCCAGCCCGCGGCCAAGCGGGGCTTTACTATAGAATCCTTGGTGGCCAAAGACGGTGGCACCGGCGGGGGCACTGGAGGCGGGGGCGCGGGCTCCCTTCCCCTGGCGGCGGCCGCTTCAGAGGAACCACTCCGGCCCACAGCGCTCAACTATCCTCACCCCAGCGCGGCCGAGGCAGCCTTCGTGAGCGGCTTCCCTGCCGCAGCCGCCGCGGGCGCCGGTCGCTCGCTCTACGGAGGACCCGAGCTCGTGTTCCCAGAGGCCATGAACCACCCCGCGCTGACCGTGCACCCAGCGCACCAGCTGGGCGCCTCCCCGCTGCAGCCCCCGCACTCCTTCTTCGGCGCCCAGCACCGGGACCCTCTCCACTTCTACCCCTGGGTCCTGCGGAACCGTTTCTTCGGCCACCGCTTCCAGGGTGAGTGCCCACGCTGCGCCTGCCGACGCGGCTGGCCGGCGTCCGTGCGGCGATGACGCGAGGGAGGCTCGGGGGCGTGAGGGGGCTGTTGAGAAGTTGTTACCGGGAAGGCAGTGGGTCTGCGGAGGTCTATTCCCTAGCCGGGAAAACCTCGCAGAATCCAGATGCGCTCTGTTGCGTTGGTCTCTCGGAAAGCTAGGTTGGAACTCCCAGGCTTTCTCAGGAATGAGGCTGGTCCGGACGCCAAGCACAGGCGCATCTTCGGAGTCTCTTCTGGCCCTCCCACGACCTGCTCAGTCTCTTTCTCACTGAGCCAGTCCCAACCCAGAGAGCGCAGGGACTGCGCTCCTTCGCCTTGGCTTGAGCCCGGATCATACTTCGCTCACACTTTCACCACTAACTCCCAGGGATCAGTCCTCGTGGACGCATCCAGACTGGAAAAGTCCATCAACTTGCCCTGGCTCAGTACGAAGCCGGGCAGCCGGCTGGGAGAACCGGAAAGTTAATGTTCAGAATGGAGTGCGCCTCGGTCTTGGGATGTTTCTCAGCAACCTTACCCCGACTTTTCCAAGACACGCGTGCTTCTGGGACCCGGGGTGAGGAAGATTTGCCCTAAGCAAACTGGTTTCTCCCACCGCTGGCCGCCGCCAGGAACCCACCGGCAGCAGAGGGACAGACTACAGAGCAGTGGGGGTGGGGTGAGGTGGAGGGCTTTTAAGGTCCTAGAAGGTCCCACTACCCTTCTGTGCACCCAGCAACCGGTTTGCTAATTAAGATCCCCCGCAGGTCTTAAACACACACACTGCACTCACACACTTCAGTTATCTTACTTAACCCCACCACCACCACCAAAGAGTTGCGTTTGATGGAGTTCGTTTCTTCCTTGAATTTGTTGGAATTTGATTTTCCTTCCTTGCTTCCTGCCTGCCTGCCTGCCTTCTCTCTAAGAATGGCCTAATTTGTGCAGCAGTTGCTTTAGTTCCCAATTTTATTTTGTTAGTGCAGACTGGACTCCATCCTTGAGAGATTCCATCGCTCAGTGGGAGTTAGTAATTCCCTCTTAGTATAACAAGGAAAAGGACAAAGATGGAGCTTCGGCTCCTGGAGCTAATTTGCTGCTAAGCCAGGTGTACACAAAGCAAATTAGATGTATGGTACAATTATTTAAATAATAAATAAATTTTATCTCTTGAAACTCTGGTTATAACTGCTTGACTATTTCAGAGAAAGCTGCCTTCCGGGAACCGATTTGTAAGTTTTCTTAGTCCCACCTGACCAATAGATGCTCACCCGGCAGATGCAGAGGATGTAATTACTTGATAAGATTTTTTTGTGTGCAGACTTGTCTTCTCTATAGATTAAAAAAAAAAATCGCCAAAATCCAGATCTGGGGCCCGAGGGGGAGAGACAAAAAAAGCCTAGAATGTTAGCCGCTTTAGGAAGAGTTCCTGTTACTTAAAACCAATGTTTACTGATAAAATGAGGTTGTATTCAGATTCAGCAGACTACCCCAGTCTCGGGTGGACGCGGCTCGGGTTTTGCCTGCCCACGGGCGAAGTTTCAGCATCGGCAATTTGTAAGCCCGCAGCCGGCGCCTAGGGAGCTGATGAGGGTCAGGAACTCGAGGGAAATGGGGTGCCAGGTCCCAAGCTCTGTCCAATGACTCGACTTGTCCAGAGATGACCACCCCATAGGCGCGCTCCGCTTCGGATTCTGAGCCCCACACTGCGATAAATCTTTCGCACCTCCGGCCTCTCCCGCGAGGACCCAGGGTTGGAGGCGCCTTGCAAGAGATCCAGTTCCTGCTCTGGGCATTTCTAGCCGGGCGAAGCCGGATAAATTCTCCGCAAAACCCTCTAGGAAATTGCTGCTGCTCCCAGAGCCATTAGTCTCAGCTGGTACGTTGTCGAGTTGCACAAACGGTTGAATTTTTCTCGCAAGAATCGCGTCTGGAAGCGGAGATGGAGCTAAGTGTGGTCTCATTTTCTAATCCAAAAATCCAGAGGGCACTGAAAGACTTTTCACACCCTGAAAGATAATGGCTTTGTGCCCATCATCGCCGCGACAGGCCAGGCCGAAGTGCGTCCCAGCGGCTGAGCGCCCTCCAGTACCGGACGAGAGCCGAGCCGTCCCCAGGGCCTCCGGCGCCGCGTTTTCTAGAGAACCGGGTCTCCGCGATGCTCATTTCAGCCCCGTTTTAATGCAAAAACCGAAACCCTACAAGAACGAAAAAGGAAATATGTCTGCGCTCTGTGCGCAGCGCTCTCAGGCAGCGCAGTCCCGGCGCGCGGGGAATCGACTTCTCCTCCGAGCAAGGCTGTGGAAGAGGAAAAGCGAGCGTGGAATAATCTGGACCCGGAATCCCAGGGCTGCTCGCAACAACAGAAGAGGAGGAAACCGCGAAGAGAGAGATGGCCTGCTTTTCGGTGCTATTTCCCCGAGATCAAGAACTTTCTGGGCAGGGGAGCGGCGCCAGGAGAGACCCAGCCCTCCAGGTCCAGCGTTGGTAAGGGGCCAGTGTCTCAAAGGGCGCCTTTGTTCGGGCCGGAGGAGAAGGATAGAGGTTATCTCTGCCGCCTGGCCGGCCTCTCCCAGTCCTAGCCCCAGGCCCCTCCGCCCCATAATCCGGCCGGGAGCCCCTAGACGACCGCGGCCTTTTCAGCAACCACTGCTGCTGGAGCCCAGAGCTCTTCGGATCCCTAGCTCTCGCTTCCGGCTGCCTCATTCCTGAGGGTCTCTTATTGCCAGCTCCCAGTCATAAGCCATAGCCTTGAAGAGGCCTGCTGAGAGAAGCTGTAGGAAAACCGGAGGGGTGAGGGATGTTCAGTTTTAAACTCCAGGGAAGACTGTACCAGTTTCTTTCCACTTTACCTTTCGTACTCCGAAACTGACAGCCTTTTCTCAGCCTGGAATTATTACTGTGTGCAAACAGACCGCATCACAACCCCACACTTGTTCTGCCCCAGTGAGGCAGTCAAGGGAAAATGAAGAGTAAGAGGTGTTTGGAGGTGGTAGGAAAGGATGGACTATTTCCTACAGGTCAGAGTGAGAGTGCCCAGGCAAATAGGCACCTCAGGCACCCTAATCCTTACAGAAACATGTAACAATTGATCAGTGACTCAGGATGGTTAGTTTTGTACTAAACATCCTTTTTTTCCATGGGAGAAGCCCACTTTGGAAAGTAAATAACCTGTAATTGTTTATCAGTATTTTGCATAATTTTCCAGTCTTCTGCTTCTTTATGTTGGGTTAGAAGAATCCCTGTGCTTCTGTGGACATAAACTCCTCTGCCTCAACAGGACATTACAATGAACTAGGACCATTCTTTCAGTGAGGTAGACTCCGCACAATCTAGCTTTCCTGAAAACTATCAAGACTAGAGGCAAAGGAGTTATGCACGTCAGAAGGGCAGAGCTTTTTGCTGCCATCCTCCGCTCTGGGTCATAAAGACAAATAGGTGACTGACACACACCCCAAACTCACAAAGTACACAGGCTGTAACAGAGTGCAGTGTTGCTTTCTTAGCCCACACTTAGCCACACACCTCTGCATGCCACTCACTGGTACCCGTAAGAACTTTCCATGCAATAGCCCCACTTCTGACCAGCTTAAGCCAGCCAGCAGCTGAGACCAAATCCTTTGAATGCTAGGATGAGTTAGGCCTTTTTCTCTCCCTCTCAGGTTCACTTATCCAGAGGAAACCGATGCTGAGATGTCACCTGGACTCAGAACAATGTTGTTTTTTTGAAACAATTCAATTTAACATCACTAAAATGCTTCCCACTCACCTCCCCTACCTTTCCCTAGTGTATCGCTTTGGTCCTGACCCTAGACACTTTAATCTTCCTTATTCCCCTTGGAGCAGACTCCTCATTTTTCTAGTAGACAAACTCCCCTGACAGTCTGTCCCTCCACCTCCCCAACTTAAACTTCTTTTCCTTCAGTCAGGCCTGATGGCCCTGGGACTGACCCCACCTTGAACGACTCTGTGGACGGATGCCCTCCTCCAACTCCCTGTGAGTCATCCCACTCACTTTTGTAGCAGCACAGATCCAGCCACTTGAAATGGATAAGGTGACTGGAGGTTAGTGACTTTGTCTCCCTTCAGGCCCTAGCCCATCATTCTTAGACATTTAAGTTCCACAGAAAGCCCCAGCAATAAAATTGGCCTTCCTAGGTCTCCAAAGCCCAGGGACTTAAAGAAAGTAAGGTCAAACAGATTCCACCAGCAGAGGGACCAAACAGTTACCTGGAGAGTTTTAGCAACAGCCTCTCTACGATGTGTCTGTGTTTCACTTACACAGATATTTCTCAACTGAATTGTCCAGATCATTGTCTTAAGAGCAAAACTGCTGGTCAAATTGAGACAAACTAGTGGCCATCCCTGAAGAAATTAATTGGATCAGTCAAACTCAACAGTGAACTGTCAAAACATTCTGTCTAGGGCTCTGTGTTGGTGGGTCAGGGAGACTGCTATATGCCACAGTGTGAGAATCCATGGGTGATGTTATCGAAGCTTGTTTCCGGTCTGTGAGCATGTATGTGCAACTAAGACCGGAGACAGTGTGAGGGTTCACTGAAGAAGCAGGCTGTGAGTGGAGGCCTGTTTGGGTTTTGTGCTTCCTGATCACCACCCCAGCCTCATCCAGTCCTCCTGAGTGTAGAAACTGGTTCCAACATTTGCCAAGAGACAGTAATACTTGAAAATCCTATTCAATACTTGGGAAGCTGGAGCGTATATTTACACACACCTATGCAAAAATCAATATTATCTACATATATTAGAAATATGACATCCAGATATTTATTCACATGCTTCTTGAGCATAGGACTATTTAGGGATGAAGCCGTGCTTTTTCCCACTAGCCAATGGTGAAAAGTCTCTTGTGAGGACAAATTTTATCTTTGAGGTTGGACTTCCAGACAATCTAAGGCCTGTGAAGAGAGGTGGGGCAGGGGAAGAAGAAGCCCAACTTCAATTTAGCTCTCCAGGCGCTTCTAGCATTGTGACCTAGCTTTTGGGCTACTTTTACCGCTTCCAAGATAGAATCTGTGTCTAACCTTTGGGCAGGAGTTTTCAACAGATTAGTAGCCTGAGCATTTAGCTGCAAGATTAGTTTAAGAGGAAAGTTCTTGGGTACCTTCTAGTTTCTTAATCTGTTTGGCAGTGGCTCACCTAACAGCCTGGCTGCTCCTCCTTATCACCTTTCTGACAGCCAGCCCTCCTGTACTCTGGAGGGAGAGGCTTCACTATCAGTTAATTAAAAGCAAATCATTGGGACCAGGTTTGGGGTGGGGGGCGGTAAGAGGGAGAGGGTAGAGGCAGCGAGGCTGTGAAAGGGAAGAGAGGGGCCAAAGAACCTTCCTCATCCCTTGGCCTCTTTGGCTGCTCCACGCAGTGTGGATTCCGGTGGTTCGGCGCCTCACCAGTCCTGGGCTGGACTCTTGGCCCAAAAGAGTGGTCCACTGGGCTGGGATTCCTTGCATCCTCGGCCGGGTAACTCTCCGAGTGTGGGGAGGTGTTGGAAAGCGGGGTTGAGTTAAGCGTCAAAGGGAAAGGGGAGAAGTGGATGGGAATGTCAAGGATTGGAGACTGAATGGAGCGTGGAAAGGCGCGCGGGAGCGGGGCGGGAGGCCGAACTTAGCCCGCTCCCGGGGGCGGCCAGGCAGCCTGGCCGCAGCTTACGGCGCCCCTTCTCTCTGTCGGTACCTGCGTGTGCTGCCATTGGCCGCCGGGGCCACAGCGAGCGACGTGCCCCAGGACGGGCTGCTCCTGCACGGCCCCTTCGCGCGCAAGCCCAAGCGGATCCGCACGGCCTTCTCGCCCTCGCAGTTGCTGCGGCTGGAGCGCGCCTTCGAGAAGAACCACTACGTGGTGGGCGCCGAGCGGAAGCAGCTGGCCGGCAGCCTCAGCCTCTCCGAGACGCAGGTAACGATCACCCCAGGCCGCTGGCTGCCCTGCGTCCAGCGCTGCGCTCGGGAGCCCCGGAGGTGGGGAGGGCGGGGCAGCAGCGGCCCCGAACCTCCGCCCTGGCCGGCCGGGAGTTCTCTCCCCACGGATTCCAAAACCCACCCTTGCGGCGCTCCAGCAAAGCCTGTCTTAGAGCCTCTTCCCTCCGACTGTGCTTATCCTGCTGAGACTGCAGGACTTTCATCTAGCACGAGGACCCAGCAGGAGGCAGAGTAGACGCAAACCGTTTTTGCCAGGCGGCTCCTAAAGCCCCTCCAGAGCACCCAGGTTAGCAGGAGACAACCGACAGCCTCGGGAGCGGCTGAGCAGGCAGCACCTCGTCCACCTCAGCAGGTCTCAGTGCTGTGATCGTGGCTGTCCCTCTCCCGCCACTGCTGTGGAGCTCTCACAGTTCTGTGGGATGCTGCGGCCTTCCCAAAACTGACTCCATTGCATTTTGGGACTGGTGAGGCCTCAGCTCCCACCCGCAAGAGTGGAGTGGGAGGAAGAGTCCCAGGTTATCAGCGGCAGAAGCAGAGGGACTGAGTCAGGGAGCGACTGGCTCCTGATTGGGGTCCAAGTGTGGCACTGATCCCCACCCCAGGGTGGCTGCTGGGGCTCTGGGAACAGTGGTGGATGCATGCAGAGCCTCCGAGTGGCCTGCGGAGTAGACAGGGCACTCTGGAGCTGCGCTGTCATTGGAGTGCTGTCAAGTAGGGAAGGGAACACACTCCATGGGGTCAGAGGGCTTCGCACTGGGTAACATTACAACTACCAGGTAGTATTTCTGTAATTGATAGTTAACTTAAGAAACAACGTTTAAAGGAGTAGATGGGAGTTACAGGAAATCTGATTTGTAAATATTGTAAGTATTTTGCCATAAATACTACTTACTGGAGGGCACCATCTAAACTCAGTCCATCCAGGGCTGACCTTCTGCCCAACAGGCAGATTTTAGTGTCTGGAAAGGCTTTCAGTCTCTAAGATTTTGGGATAAGAGAGGCGGGCTCCCACTGTCCAGCACTCTCAACTGACAGGCATTTCACCTTCTGCCACCCTTTCTTCTCCATCTTGCCCTCTACCACACTCCCCTTGCTAGCCCAGGACTTTGAGAAGCCCACCTTGTGTGGGGACTCCTGGGGCCTCCTATTAGCAACTGGGTTACGAAAGGGATCTCTAGATGGTGAGCCAGAGACCCTAACTGCATCCACAGCTCTCTGCAGCTGACCTGGCCCTCTGGTCCTCGAATTTTGGCATCTATTGCAGAAGTCTGTAGTATCATGCCCCAGTTAATCATTCCCGGCTCCACCGCAGGACCTGTATTCAGACTTGTTAGGTTGGCTGTTCTAACTGCAGAAAACAAAGCTTACAAAGCAACGAAGTTAATTTTTAAATGCTTTAAAGAAAGCAATGCTAAAAAATAAGTTGATAAAATAATGCCTCTTTTCTCTCCTGGCAGTGTTTTTAAATTATTGTTTAAAACAAGGTGTCAACTTAAGAATGGTGTTTATAATTAACTTCATTTAAAAAGTAATATTTATTATATTTTAATTGCAGACATGTACGAAAACAAAACAGTTTATAATCCCACCACCCACAGATTAGCACTTGTTGAAATAATGTCATTGTTTTTAAACTTTCAATTTTTTAGCTCAGTGAGAGCATTTTTAATTAACTTTCTTTCGAACTGAATCTAGCTGCCTGTCAATATTTGCTCCTAACAATGCCAGTTAGTAAATGGACTGATTGTTTCTTTCATTTTCATCATGAGATATTTCAAACATTTTCAAAACGGAATCAGATAGAATAATGTATATATATCCAGCTTCATTAATAACAAGAACTCATGGCTAATCTTGTTCCCTCTGTAAATGAGCTCTTTTTTTTTGCATGTGAAACAACAACATGATAGAATTATGAGAGGCTTGAGTCTGAGGAATCTCCTTGTGGCCGCTCATCTTTCCAGGTGAGGATCCTGAGATAGAGAGAAGCACTGGGCAGCCCCACAGTCAGGCAGATGCAACTTCAAATACCCACCTTCCTGTTGCAAGATACTCAACCTCTCTGAGCTCTCAGTTCCTCACCTAGAAAATAGGCTGTTCAAGGATTAAAGACAACTAATATAAACACATATAATAATTCCTGTCCCCAGTCCCTTTTCTTTCCTTTGTTTAAATGAACATGTCAAATTAGTGGCATAATCAGATGCAAACCTAGGTGTCCTCAAGCCAGTGTTCTTCGGGCTACCTCCAATCTCCGACATCAGAGTTGTCTTTCTCTTGCCCTCCTAATATATCACTTGAACCTAAGCTATGTAATTGTCATCCACCTCTCTGTATTTACCAGCAAGCTTACCTGTCATTTCGGCTATCAGCTATTTGCCAAGCATCCGTTACTCGCATCTGCTGCTTTCTATGTATTTCTGTCAATACCTATATTTGTCACTTAGAGTTCTCTAATCTGTCCCTGCTTATAATCTATGTTATATCTAGTCATCTTCATTTTTTTCTGCTTTCATTAAACCCCTCCCCCAAACTGGTTAATATATATGTCCTGTTTCCTATTATTACATGTTCTTCTTCCTAACAATAGCTGCTGTTTACCCATCCGTTAGTCATCTTTTTATCACCTATTTTGTTATATTTTCTGTATGTCCACCATATGTCTCAAACTTCACCTCTATAGAGCTATTGGTAATTGACAGTACATTCACGTCTGCTAATGACTATCTGTCATCTCATTGACTCTGGATTTGTCTTCTCTCTGGGTCTCAGTTCCTGTATCAGTGAGATAGAAAGAAATGAATTCCAGGGTTCTCTCTAGCCCTGAGTTTCTGTGGCTCATCTATATTCTATTTCTCTGTGTTTCTGTATAATCCCTCTCCATATTCTCAGAGCTCACATTATATCCTCTACCTATCATAAGATGCATCAAATCTTGCTGTTATTACTTGTTTAATTATTTGCCACGTACAAATATCTATCTGTAAACCAGCTGCATCCATCTCTCCAGAAAATCTTAAAATACAGGCTCTTGGGCTTCACCCAGGATATTCTTTTAGGAGGTTCAGGATTGGGGGAAATTTTTTTTTTAAACAGCTCTCTGAATGATTCAGATGATTCTGATGAACAGTAATCTCAGCTGTGGGAAGCAGAGGCCAATCCTGTCTTATTTCCCACGGGGCCCAGTTCAGTGCCCAGCATGAAACAGCTGCTCAATAAACACGCATTAAATGAATGGGAAGTTTTGAAGTTTTCTTTTGATTCTACACAGGTATGAACATTAAGTTTCTCAGTCATTCCTCTTGCTGTCTGCTCCCTCCCTGTCCCTCTCCTATTCTTTTCTTGAACTTTCACTGGTGATTGTTGATTTAGATGATGCAAACACCAGTTTGTGGATAAAACTTCCGGGAAGGTTAAGCAGATCAGTGTGAAGGGAAGCTCTGTACTACTAGAGCTTCGGCACGAGGTACCAAGAGGTGGGCGATCTGTGCTGTTTTGTTAGTGTAGGGCTCTCTGTTTAGTGGGGGGTTGGTATTTGTGCTAGCATGGCCAGTGGGTCAACCTAGGAGATGGAGGAAAGGGCCCTGGGCAAGAGCCAGTTCTCCCTTCTGGCTCTAATTAGTTGCTCCTCACTGCTGTGGTGCAGGGCTGGGCTGTGTCAAGGAAGATGCACATCTCAGCGTCAGTCCCAGTGATGGTTGGGCAGGCTTATGCCTGTGTCACATCAGAGCCTCAAGTGCAATGCGTGCGTATGGTATATGTGTGTAACAGATGTGTGCCCACAATGTGATTGATGTCCAAAGGTCTGGTGATGCAGGTTCTCATCACATGCCAGTAGGAAGTCACATGACATGAGTGCCACTTGCATGCTTCTGTGTATGTGTTCATGGGGGGTTACCTTAGTTTTAGGGGGAGTGAAAGAGCCCGCTTGCTCTTGGATGATCAATTAGTCTGTTTCCTCCTGCTCTGAACTAAACAGTAGGTGGCTTTTGACCTTGACTGACTTTGACTTTAGCTGAACTGTGCTAGAAAAGGACGCAGAGCTGTGATCCTCAGCCTTGGAGAGTTCTCATTTAGTGGTGGAGGCTAAAAACAAAGCGTGGACACTTGCAGGATGTGCACAAGAAGAGTGACTGAAGTCCCCTTGAGGTCACAGTGGTGGCCTAAGGGGGTGATCAGGAAAGACTTGAATGGGCAGAAGGCTCCCAGGAAGCCTCCAACCTGGAAGGCTTGGAGAGGCACAGGATTCTAGGCTGGAGGGAAGGAAGGGGAGGGTTTGAGGTGGGCAGGGTATGAGGAAGAAGGAGCTGTCAGGTCTGGATGTCCTCTTGGTGCCTGAGAACAAGGAGAGAGGTTTTGGACAGAAGTAGGTAGTGACCTACCTATCTATTCTTCCCCCTAGAGACATGGCCAGGAGGCTCTCAGAGTCCCTTCCTGCTCTGGAAAGCTCTGCCCTTTGGAGGTGGATGAGAGGGAGATACCCAACTGACTTGAACTTTAGGGGAAGTTAAGAGGCCTTTGCTGCCTGCTGTCTATGGTTTGGGAATGACACATCCCTTCTCCAAGCCCTGGCTCTTCTCCAAGAATATTTGCACCTCTGATGTTCCAGGAGTCCTGGGTGGTGAGGAAAGGAGGCAATAAGGGAGATTGGAGTGGTTCTGTGAGGAGCTGGACAGGAAACGTAGTCCTGAGGAGGCAGGTGAATTTTATGATGTGTCTCTGAGAATGAAGGTGAGGTTCCAGGAGGGGTTGAGGGAGGAGGAGACAAGAAAGCTTAGGAGGAGCAAGGGTTAATGGCTGGTGGGGAGTTGGAGGTGACCTCTGGTTGGTGCGTTGGTGTTGAGCTTCACCTGGCATTGGCTTGACTCAGTGAGGACACTGAGATGATCAAATGATAGGAAGTGGATCCCTAGGGACATGGCAGAGAGAAGAGCAGGCTGAGGGGTGACTTGATTGATGGCTTTAAGCTGTTATGTATTCTGAGGACTTTCTCTGTGTCTGAGGATGACAGATTAAGAAGACATGCTTCAATTAAAGCAGAAGAAACAACAGTAGAACAGAAGGAGGAACTTCCTATGTCAGTTATAAGATCTTGATAAAAATATTTGAACTCCTTAGGACAGGACAGATAGCCCCCTGAAAGTACTAGGGACCTGGAGCCACAGACCCTTGCATTCACAATAGGCTAAGGTTGGGGGAGTGGTGGAAAAGGAGGAATCCAGACCTCCTTCATTTAAAAGATCATGTTATGCAAAAGTGAAGTATTAGTAGCTCTGAAATATCCTCTTCTTTGTCTCTCCATCTTTCTCTCTGTTTTCTTTTTCCTGGCACCAGGGATTGAACCTAGAGGCACTTAACTACTGAACCACATTCCCCCAGCCCTTTATTATTATTATTAATTTTGAAACAAGGTCTTGCTGAGTTGTTTGGTGTCTCACTAAGTTGCTGGCTTTGAACTTGTGACCCTCCTGCCTCAGCCTCCCGAGTTGCTGGGAGCATGTGCCACTGTGCCCGGCTCAGCTCTGAAATATTGGCTGGAGTTATAGTTTGCTTGCTTTCTGTTCATTCATCCATTCATTCGTGCACATATTAATACATGCATGCCTTCATTTGTAATGCCTACGTTGACCAATCCTCGAATGAGCTGATACGTTTGTTCATCCACAGCAATTTCAGCTCCTTCATCCTGCCTGACTCAGGCTGAGCCTTGCCCTCTCAAAAATGGGTCTCTCTCCCCCCGAAAGTGGTTAGTCCAGTCTACCACATGGAAAATTAAGAACCAAACCTTTTGTAAAAGTGTCCACAAAACTAAGCCAAAAGAGATCCTATGCTTTCCAACACTTAACACTTCCCAAACCCTTGTTCTAATTAGAAAATCAATCCTTTTTCTATTGATTTTCTATTTTCCAGGTCTGGCCCTGGAACCTCTTGCCTGGAGCACTGGGCTAGGTGTCAACACACCTCTGCCCAGCTGGACAACCATACATGGAGCAGGTCTTCTGGTAGGGCCCTGGGACTAAAGCCAACTAGTACACTGCTCTGGTTCTCCATATTCCTGTAGATGAGTGAAAAGATGGAGGTGTAAACAAATAATGGCTACAGAGCTGGAGGTCTGTATTACTGAGACCAGGGGAGAGCGCTGAGGAAGCCCAAAGTGGGCAGTCCTGTCTAGGACCATCTGAGTAAGGTCTTTTTTTTTTTCCTTTCTTTTTTTTTTTTTTAAAGAGAGAGGGACAGTGAGAGAGACAGAGAAAGAGAGAAACAACTTTTAGTTTTTCACATGGCCTTAGTTGCTCCAACACTTTGTTGTGTATGTGGTGCTGGGCTTTGAACCCAGGTCCTCGTGCTTGCCAGGCAAGCTCCAAAACTGCTGAGCCATCGCTCCAGCCCCCCCCCTTTTTTTTAAGAGAGAGAGAGAGAGAGAGAAGGAGAATGAGAGACAGAGAGAGAAACAATTTCATTTAGTTTTTCATGTAGCTTTCATTGCTCTAATACTTCATCGTGCTGGGGTTCGAACCCATGTCCTTGCATACGCCGGGCAAGCGCTGTAACTGCTGAACCACTACTCCAGCCCCCTGTGTAAGGTCCTACAGGTCAAGTAAGAGATGCTAAGTCTGGTAACTCAAGCAAAAATGGAAAGCCTTAGAAGGATCTGGCTTCAATATAAAACAGAGAGATACTCAATCAAGTGAGGGATTTGGGAGACCAGCAGGAACCTCCCCAGACCTGGAGAGATCAAACTGGACAAAGGGGTCCTCCAGCCAACATTCTGACTGAGTCTTTGGGGGTGAGGAGAGCCAATGTGTTGGGTTGGGGTGTGGAGGCTCATGCAGAACAGGTGCTGTCTCCTGAGCCCCGCTCCATGGAGCTGGTAGCCACACCACATGACCTGCTTTCCTTCTAGGTCCTCTGTCCTCTAGAGATGTCCCCAGAGTTGCCTGGCTGAATTAGGAAGAGTATGAAATATACTCTCATCTCCCACTACATTCAGAGCTCATTTCCTTCTCTTTTTTTTTTCTCCAAGTAAAAAATAATTATTGTTATCAGTAACGCATTAAAGAACATTCAGAAAAGTCAAAGGAAGAAGAGTCGCCCATGGTTTGGGTACATTCCCTTCTAGTTTTTCTCCCCATGCGTGGATTTTCTTTTCTGTGGTTGTGACCATGCTGTGCCAATGCTGTACATCCCAGCTTTGTCACTAGCATTATGAAGTCATAAGCATCCCCCTGTTATTACAGTCTTTGTAAACAGCATCTGGACACTCAGTTCAAGGCTGTTCTCCGGAAGATAGACAGGCTGCCTAGGGAGAGGGTTGTGTCCTTGTTTCTGAGATCTGCCTCCTTGACCTCAGGATTTTCACAGAGAAAATATTTAGAACCCCCTTCCACTTGGTGTGACAGGTTGCTGCCCTGACCTGAAAACATACTGTGCCTGAAGTTAGTTCTACCAATAGCACTTTCCCTCTTTGGGCCAGGGCTGGTGCAAGGGTACCATGTGTGGGTCCATACTGCTAGAGGCCAGGGTGACTGTCAGTCTCCTTCCCGGAAGGAGATTTGGGAATATGTGGGTAAGAAGGGCACAGAAGGGGCCTTTTATCTCTGGGGTTGTCCCCCATCACCTGGTAATCACCCTTGGCCAGCCCACTGGGGCTTCTCCGAAATGACACCCGAGCCTTGCATCCAGCCCTGAATCACACACATGAGGCAGAGTGAGCTCAGCCACCCACTGGCTGGCACAGTGACATTAGGCTCTCGGGTGGAGGGCAGGGACTGGGCTGGCTGCCAAATGGTTGTGCTGAGAACCATCCAGGGCCTGGGCAGCTCTGTGCCCAAGGATGGGTGGGCATGGAACCCAGAAGCCCTGTACCCAGAGCATCTGCCATCCTCCTGTCCACCTGAGGTGAGCCATGCAGGTTACTGGTTTGAATCCTGCCCTAGAAGTGAAGGAAGAAGCCCTTTTCCCTCATTCCATCCATCAAGACCATGCACCCATCTTCCTGGACTGGGTTTCTGGTCCCAGGGGCTGCTCTGTGAGCGCTGAGCACCAGCTGCCTCACATCCACTCTAGTACTCTAACCCCAAGGGGCAGGGCAGATGGCCAAATGGAAACCATGGCAAGGGAAGATTGTGAGGGAGACCTTGCGGGGGTGAGCTCCAAGCAGGGACACAGAGGAACTTCTGGGAGGGTGTGTGGAGGAGGTACATCAGGGGCACGAAACCACCCTCAGGGCCAGGATGCCAGGCCTGCTTTTGCCTGTTGCTGTCTGGCTTTGGGCTAAGGTTTGTGCTGGTCCCCAGGGGCTCTTCTGGATACCTCCTAGGGGCTCCTCAGCCCTGCCCAGGGTTCTCCCCTCAGCAGTCACTGCTGCTGCCAAAACTGAAGTGCTCACTTCCGTTCCACACACACAACTCACCCGCACCATCTGCACAGCTGCAGTTGGCAGCACCAACTCTTTTTGGTATCAGGGATTGAACTCAGTGGTGCTTAACCACTAAGCCACATGCCCAGCCCTTTTGATTTTTTACTTTGAGACAGGGTCTTGCTAAGTTGTTTAGGGCCTTGTTAAGTGGCTGAGGCTGGCCTCAAACTTGTAATCCTCCTGCTTCCCAAGTCACTGGGATTACTGGCATGTGCCACCATGCCTGGCCCAACTTGCTTCTACATGTATTGACACTTACAGGAAACTCTCCATGCCTCGGAACCTGCCCTCGCTGCATGCCCTCCCTCAGGGCCCATTGGAGCAAGAGTCCAGATGTGCCCTGAAGCTGCAAAGGTTAAAAAAAAATCTCCTGTGGACGAGGGACTTAGTCACAGTTGGCACCCAGAGTCCTCTTGCCAATCTGGAGGAGAGTTTGGGTATGGCCTAGCTCTGCAAGGTCAGCTAAAGAACCATGCAGCCAGGTTAACAAAGGCTTTCTCCACAGCGCAGGAGCACTGACGTTACTGGGGGAGCCAGGATCCTCCCACCTAGGACCCTCCCAGATCACTCACGGGAGGACGTCAAGGGCTGCATCCTGAACACCAAGTAAATGCTGAAGGAGGAGGAAGAGAGGAGTGGTTAGAGATAGGACAAAGCTAGGGGGGCTTCCTGGAGGAGATGGCTTAGACTCACAGGCTGCTTCTCCTCCATCACAGAGATCGCTTGTCCAGTCTCAGTTTGAGCCCCATCTCTCTCCTTGTTGGGGGCTCCTACTGCCTGACAGGGTGGGCAGCTGACTGTGTTCAAATAGGAGCCTGCTGCAGTCCCCAGGATTTCTCCTGGCTATTTCTTGTGTGACCGGCCCTCACATCAGGATGGGCCACAGGGGCTGGGGCTATGGGAGCAGGAGGTCTAGAGCTGCCCCTGAAGGGCAGAGCAGTGTCCTGAGGTGTGGCCTCACACATACCTCCTGCCTGTCTGTCCCAGGAGGACAAGGGATCATTGGTGGGTTTCAGACTCCCCTGAGGACATGGCACCCAAGAGACCTGGGTTTCCCACTGTCTAGCTCTGGCCTGCACTCATGTGGGGGAGGGGGAATTCCACCAGAGGCTGCAAGAAAGGTCCCCTGATGAAGGATACCAGCAGCAGGTGGGGTAGGGCATCTAGGGACAGCTCTGTGACTCTGGACTGGTCTGGCTGTCCGGTGCCCTGCTCTCAGTGTAGATACCTTAGGGAGCCTCTTTGTGCAGCTTTAGGCCCCCTGGGAACTCACTGGGACCCAGACAGGGGCTTGTGACATGTTCTCACGTTTACTGTTCACTCAACTCTATGAAGGAGCGACAGTTGTCTCTTCTGTAGAGATGGGTAGAGCCCAGGTCTTCTGCGATGCTTCATCTCTGCTTTGCTGTGGCTGCAGGAACCAAGACGCTCAGCAGCTGCACAACACCCCCCCCCCTTTCCTTTGAGAGGGACCGGAAAAACTGTCCCCCTCACCAGCCCAGTGTTCTCTTCCGGCCCCATCTTGCTTGCATCTAAAAGAGCGGTCCTCCAGACCCATCAGGTGGCAGCTGGCCTGAGGAGAGGACCCTGGCCTGGGAGCCCTGACCCTGTGTAGCCTCGGTTTCTCTCCATCTGACTCCCAGCTCAGTTCGAGTACTGAGGCCCTGTGGCTGCTCTGGGGGCCTGCTGGGTGTTTCTCATCTGTGCCCCTCCCTCCCTGGCCCAGGTGAAGGTGTGGTTCCAGAACCGGAGGACAAAATACAAACGACAGAAGCTGGAGGAGGAAGGGCCTGAATCTGAGCAGAAGAAGAAGGGTTCCCACCACATCAACCGGTGGCGCATCGCCACGAAGCAGGCCAACGGGGAGGACATCGATGTCACCTCTAATGACTAGGGGAGCAATCACGAACCCATGAGAGCAGAGTGCTGCTTGCTGCTGGCCAGGCCCCTGGGGGGGCCCAAGCTGGACTCTGGCCACTCCCTGGCCAGGCTGCAGGGAGGCCTCAAGTCACAGCCCCATAGGGCTTGGAGCCTGGGGCCATCACCGACAGAGGGACAAGAAATGGGTTGGCTGAAGCCTGGGACTGCTCAGCCTTCTCCTTGGAGAGCCTGCCCGCTGGGTGGGCCGCCTATTGCTGCAGCCCTCCAGCTCCTCTCCATTTCTCTTATCTCCCCTTTGTTTTGATGTATTTCTGTTTTAATTTATTTTCCAGGCACCTGCTATAGTTCTTAGTGATCCCTTTGTGTCTCCCTTCCCTATGGGAATAATAAAAAGTCTCTCTCTAAAGACACAGGCATCCAGCTCCAACCCAAGAGCCTGGGATGGTGGTTTCAGCTCTGGGGACAGTGGGGGCTGGCAGGGTGAGACTGCTCAGGGCCTGGGAGCCTGCAGCAGGCATTGGACGGGGCAAGGGCAATCCATCTGCTCTGCTCCTTTTGGTGGTGTCTTAATTCCAGCTCCATAGCTGGAGAAACTGAGTCTAGACTGAGGGCAGGGCCACTGTGAGTTTTGAGGGAGGCTAGGTCCAGGTCTTTCCAAAGTCACTGAGGGGAGGGATCAGGCCCAGGCAGTTCTGTGGGAGGGTGGAGAGCACGTCCCCATACTTAGAGGCCCTGGTGACTTCTCCAGTTGAGGAGAAACCAGAGGAAAGGGGTCCTGGGGATTGGGGAAACATTCACAGTGGTTGACAGTCCCAGCCCTGAGTCTCCCTTGTCTTTAAAGAACCCCTGGTCAGGTTATAGCTTCAGAGACAGAGCTGGAGGCTGAGTCTGTACCAGTGCCCAGGGACTTGGGTCCTTCCCCAGCCTGAGGAACACAAGACAGGGCTCATGGAGCCCTTTTGCCCACCTGCATTTCAGTTTGTCCTTCCTACTTGTGGTTTATTAAGATTTCATTCATCCTAGAAAAATAAAACCTGTGTTCCTAACAATCTTCCCCTTCTAAAATCCAGGTCTGCCTCCAACTTTCTCCTCCCATGTGATCCCCAACCCTCTGTTTTTTAGCCTCTGCTCTTTAACCTAAGGACAGTTGCCAACCATGGTCACTGGTCACTCTGCTGTGGCCAAATCAGTTGTCTGAGTTCACCCACTCCCTGATCTGCTGGCTGTGCCTCAGTGACCACCCCACCCCCACCCCTCTGCCTTCATTCCAGTACCTCTGACACCTTGTCTGGCATCTCTAAGTTCTCCCCATGGTCTCTTGTTCCACCAGCCTCCTCCTCATGCCCTCCGAGCAGGGGTTCACATTCTTTTTGGCTCCTTGTCCTCTGCTGAACTGTGGACCCACTGAACCACCTGCCTGCTGCATCCCATGCCCCTGGGCATCTCCAGCATGTTCACAGATGGGCTCCTCTTCCCTTCTGTTCTGCAGGATTGCCCACCCCAGCAAACAGCATTAGCCATGTCCACTGTTCCCCAAGGCAGATGAGACCTGGGAACCTTCCCCAAGCTTCTTCCCCTGGTCCCCAGCCCCCTCCATTCCTTGCGGCACTGTGGAGTCTAGACTGACCTCTCCCCAGAGCAGGGTTGCTCAGCTCTCCCTCCCACTGGACCTCACTCCACCGTTCTGGAAAGAGTGTGGACAATCGTGTGGATCCTGTGAATGTCAAGGACAGGTTCAATTCAAAGGAGGCCCTCCATGCTATGGCTAGGATCCTCTTCCTTGTGCTCAAACAGGATCGTGTCTCCTCTTCACTTCGCCCTCACTTCTTTCCCACCCTTGATTTCTCCTACCTTGCTCCTGGTGTCCTCTGCTTTGGTTTCACCTGGGTCTGCCCCTGAGCAGGCCATGGCTCTGTGCTGTGCTGTGCCTTCGCTTATGCTGTTGGTGAGCACACTGTGGGTGGTTGACCAATGCTGAACTCATTGGAAAGATGTCAAAGGCCCAGTCTTATTGCTGGGGCCATGGGTAGCGATCCAAACACATAAGGACCTTCTGCTGAGAACACAGACACAGACCCGGGTCCTGCTGGGCAGATCAGCATCTCTCGCCACTCTCTGCCCACCTCACTTTCTAGTCAGTGCTAGAAACCAAAGGGTTTTGTCCCATCCCTGTGCCTCTGTAGCCTCCACTATCAACCAGGAATGCATCCTTCACGTCTAGAAGGCCCTAGGCTGGGTAAATCCAGGTCAAAATGTGTGGAGGCTCTTTTACTGACAGGCAGGTAGGCATGGGGGGCACGCATGCACAGGTGGGGTAAGGGTTAGGGATGCAGAGGAATGGGTGAGGGGCTCCTCTCAAGATCCTGTCTGACTTGTTGGGGGGAGGAGTCCAGGAAGATCACAGCAGAGCACACTCCCTGCCCCGTCAAGCAGAGAAGGGGCTGGAAAGAACCCAGGAAACCTGCCAATCTTCCTCGCCAGGCCTGCGGGGCGGGCTGGGGAGTCCCTGCTGCAGTTCCACCATCCCCCATGTTGTGCCTCTCCCGCAGACAGTAAATATTGGTGTTGTGACTTCATTAATAAAGGCTTCTGTGAGCCTGAAAAACATGGAATCAGGATGAACTATTTTCTGAGCTGCGGGCTTTGCCAGGTTTGCTAATTTGGGAGTTTTTGGGCCCTCTCCAGGGAACAAACCAAAGTCTCTCTCGAAGAGACGCAGATGCAGCCGAGAAGGGGAGAAGACAGGGATTGCTGCTCCCTTCCCTCCCCTGATGGCTCCTCCCACCAGGAGAGCAGGGACTGCAGGAGGTGAGGACCAGGAGCCCTTGGTCTACCAACCGGCTTCCTCAGCATGCAGCATTCGGCATGCTGGGACTGCTGGGCCAGGACTTCCCTGAGTGAGTGTGGTCAGCCATTTCCCTTCAGCTGGGCTGGGCTGGGGACGCCTTCTGTGACCCTGCTATAAGCACCTGTCATAGCTCTCAGTCGCACCAGGCTGAAGCAGAGAAAGTGTTGGGAGTCGGGAGTCGGTCTCAACTCTTGTGGTTGAATCCATGGGCCTTGCCTTCAGGGAACCATCTGTACATGTCCCCTTGTTCACAGAACTTTCCAGGACTGGTCCTGGGGCTCTGCGGTGGCATGGGCGTGCTTTTGGCATATCTGCAATTTTGTATCACCTTCTCACAGGTGCTGTGACTGCTTCCCACAGGGCCTCGAGCAGCCTTTACCATCTCTGTCCAGCAGGGAAGCAACCCTGGGCCCAGAGGCCTCTCCTGGACCCCTGCTCCAGGGTGGCCACACAGGGGGAGGGGAGGGAGGCCAGCAGGCTGGGCGGTACAGGCCCAGCCAGCCTTCCTGTCAGACGGCGCTGCCAAGGCGGAGCCAGACATCGGGAACAGGTTTAACCAATTACCCGAGCGCCCCATCTGCTGTCTGGGGTTCGTGTGAGGGTGAGTGCATGTGAGGGTGTTTGGAGTGTCTGGGAGGGCTGTGGGCGTGCGAGAGAGTGTGACTGTGTGGGTGTGTGTGGGTGTGTGCCTGTGTGCGTGTGTGTGTGTGTGTGTGTGTGTGTGTGTAGTACATGTGCGCAGTGGGTGGCTGCATGTCCTGGTCACGCCCCCTCATGTGTCCAAGACTGTGGTTAGCAGCTTATGGTCTTTCGGCTCCCCTCCAAGACCCGGGGATGCACAACAACACCCTGCCTCTCTCCACTCACTGCCCACTCTCAGGGCTTATGAGAGGTGGGAATTGATCCTCCTCTCCATCACACATCCACACATCCTTTTCTATCCAACCACGGGGTCACCTCTCTAACAGTGCAGGACCCACAGGACTTCCTGGCCATGGCTCCCTCTATCCTCTCTCCAACATCCTCTTGTCCCACTGTTCCTTGGTTGCACCTGCCTGGCAAAATCTCAAGCCTGCTTGGACCCGTTTCTGAACCTGCTATTGGAACTGACTCCAGCAAGTGGGAGAGAGTCCCCCAGCATCTGGGGACCCAGACTCAGCTGTAGCCTCACTCCATGGATAAGTCCAGCCCCCACACAGGGGAGGACTCAGATGGTCACCCTTCTCCCCAGACCTCTCTTCCTTCTTATTCTCGCAGAGGACCTTACTTTTATCTTCAGATTGAAAAAAAAAAAAGGCTAGAAGGGAACACTTCCATGACAGCCAGAGTTCCTTTGAACAGGGCAATGGGGGAATTTAAAAAAGGAACAATTAACAAATTTGGGAAGTCCACAAGGGATATCACAAGGGACTGGTAACAGTGGGGATCATAACAGTGGCCAGAACCTGGAGTGGACAACTTGCTGTGGAGGGCTCCCAGTTAGGACCTGTGACATGCAGTAGAGAGAAGCCCATAGACAGCAGGAAGGACCAGGAGGGATATATCCCCCCCACTCCACCCCCGGTCACTCCTCCAGTCTTCTAGTTTCCCGCTGGTGACTCAATGGTGGAAACTACACAGCAAGACTGTTTCCCAGGCCAGAGCAGGTGAAGGTTGCAGGTGGCTCTGGAGGGGCCTCACCCTCAACTCCCACAATATACATACCAACCCATCCTCTCCGCCTGCTTTCATTGGGGGCTGGTCCTGGGCGGCTGGTCCTCTTTCAGGCTTTCACAGTCTCTTCTGACTCATGCCCTAGAGTCTCCATTCTAAGCCCTTAGCCCATGCTGCAGCCACAGCCAAGTTTCCTTGGCCCAACTCACAATCACATTTCTTTCAAGAATGATCTCTGCAGCAGGGGCCTCCTGATTCTCGACCCACAGGGTACTGGCTTTTGTCCTGACCATGTTCCACGGTGATCATTCTCACCAGGCTTCTCGGGGGACCCACCCTGGTCTTCATCTTCCCTTGCCAGTTACATAATGGACAATTCCAACTGGTAGTGCTCTCATCTCCTGTCCCTTTGGGACACCACACTCTCCTTGCTTCTCTTACCTTTTGCTTTTGTGTACCAGGGCTGCCACAACAAGGCACCCCGGACTGCATGCCTGAGACAACCCAAATGTACTGTCTCTAACCTGGAGGGTGGATTAAGAGAGGAAGGGGTCACAGGGTGGATTTCCTGAGGACACCCTCCTGGGCTTGAAGACAGCCACTTGCACCTTTACATGTCTTCTTCCCTTGGCATAGCCTGTGTCCTGATCTCTTACAACAACATCACCATATTGGATTAGGGGTCACCCTTATGACCTCATTTTAGCATTTTTTTTTAGAGAATCAATTTTATTTATTTTTTCATCTGACCTGTTTCTCCAACACTTAGTTGTGTATACAGTGCTGGGGTTCAAACCCTGGTCCTCACACATGCCAGGTAAGCACCGTAACCTCTGGGCCACCACTCCAGCCTCTCATTTTATTATCATTTTTAATAAACTCTTTTCTATTTTTTTTTTTAAAGAAAGAGAGAAGCAATTTTTATGTAGTTTTTCATGTGACTTTCATTCCTCGGACACTTCGTTGTGTACGTGGTACTGGGGTTTGAACTCATGTACTCGCGCATGTCAGGCAAGCGCCGTAACTGCCAAGCCACTGCTCCAGCCCCTCTCTTTTCTATTTTTCTTTAAAGAGAGAGAAAGAGAGAGGGACAGTGAGAAAGAGAGAGAGAGAGAGAGAGAGAAAGGGAGAGCAATTAAGCAATTTTTATTTAGTTTTTCATGTGACCCTCATTCCTCTGACGCTTTGTTGTGTCTGTGGTGCTGGGGTTCGAACTCACATACTTGTGCATGCAAGGCAAGCGCTGTAACCACAGAGCCACCGCTCCAGCCCCCAGCACCCCTCTTTTCTATTTTTATAGGCACATTGTAATTATACATATTCACATGATCACATAACAAAATAATTTGGCCAGTTTCATTCCCTAGCACCTCTCCTTTCTTTCTTCTCTTTTTTTTTTTAACCAGGGATTGAACCCAGAGGTGCTTAATCACTGAACCACATCCCCAGCCCTTTTTTAAATTTTTGAAATTTTGAGACAGGGTCTCCCTAAGTTGCTGAGGCTGGCCTTGAACTTGTAATCCTCCTGCCTCAGCCTCCCAAGCCACTGGGATTAAAGGTGTGTGCCACCATGCCTAGCAGGACCTCCTCTTTCCTTCTCCTCCCCCCACCCTGGGTCCCATTTCTCTACTCTACTAGTTCTTAATTACCTCTTTAAGAACTCACCCCACAAGCAATCATATTCTGAGGTTCTGGGGACTGGGACTTCAGCATATGAATTTTGGAAGGACACCTTCTGCTCTGCCCAGGCCACAGAGGCAGGGGTTCTGCAGAACTCCATCTGAGTCTTCTCTTCTTACACTCTTTCCACCCCTGCTCCTCATGCTCTCTAGAAATGAGTGATGCCAAGTCTGTATGCCCAGTCCCTACCTGCCTCTCCTGTCCCCGCTCAATTACCTCTCAGGAACCCTTGTAGCAGAGTGCGTCACCTTGCCTGTGATCCTATTCCTTCTCTGTTCCTAGGCACCCCTTCTGCTCAGCTCCCAGCAGGCGCTGGTGTCAGCAGAACCTCTTTGCCTCTCTTCCACACTGTGACTGTGAGGTGGCCCCTACCTGCTCTCCCCAGCAGCTTCCCTTGTGTCCATTCTGCCCCCACCCCATGCTGTGGCCAGGTGAAGCCACTCCCCACTCAAGGCCTCAGTGGCTCAAGCTGTCCTGGCCTGAAGGTGCTGCCTCTCCCTCTCCAGGGTTGCCCTCCGTTGCTAACCACTCTGGGCTTCTCAAGGCTTACCCCTGGGGAGGTAGGCCCTCCCTTTGCCATGAAGAGGAGGAGAGCCAACATCAGGTGGCCTGGGACAGTGGCAGCTCCCTCCCCCCACTTCCTCACTGGATTTGTATGGGGTCTCCAAGGAGGGCATCTGGTGCCTGTCTGTCCACTTGTTGCCCCCTCTTTTTCCTTCTTGTTCTCTTTCTCTCTTCCCACCCCTCCATAAGGCCTAGGGGACTGCAGGGGGGCCCCAGGTTCTTGTTCTGACTAAGGAGATGTCCTTGTCAGGAAGGAGGCAAGGGATGAAGGAACATTTCTTGCCACGACCCTGAGGGACACTTGGTACTGGAGGAAAGGATGGACATGTGTAAGTTAGGCATTAGGGGAATGACTGAGACAATCCTGTGGCGGGGGGGCTAACCAGAGGCTTGGGATGAGTGAAGTGGCAGGAGCAGCAGCAGCCCTGAGGGACTGATGGAGCCTCCATCACTTCTGAAAGTGAGGCCAGGTCCTCAGGACCTCAGGAAAGGGTCACTCATCAGGGCTCTAACTGCATAGTATTCTGAATCTCCTTCTAGCCTTTGCCTGAGTGGAAGGAGGAGCCTGCATTCCTGGAGTGTTAATAATCTCCCAGGCTGGGCTGGGCAGAGCTGAGCCCCTAAACCAACTTAAAACAACAAACAGCCTCCAGGAGGGATTTGTGTCTGTCCTGAGAGTCAAGGATTTCCGCCCAGGATGGGAACTGTGGCCTGTGGGGCTCTTAGCAAAGAATCCCCAGAGACCAGAAGCTCTGACTTGGAGGTATCACTTCCAGAACAGGCCCCACCCTCTCCTTGACCCTCTCTCTGTCCTGGGGCAGCTGGCACCTATAAGGGGAGGCAGCCCCTCTGCACACCCACCCCGGGGAGGTGTGCAGGAACAGCCTGCATCCATTCTTTATCTGGTTTCTCCAACCTTCCAGAAGGCAGGCAATGACCCTTAAGGCTCAGTTATAGAAGATGCTCAATAAACTTCTGTCCAAATGAATGGTGTCAGTCACGTTGAGCCACACGGGCTGAACCAGGGTCGGCCTGATCCCAACCATGATGGTTTTTCTCTCCTACCTGCTCCCAACGCCTCATCAGTTTCTCTTTGCAGGACTGGAAGATTCTTGGAGGGCGCAGGCTAGGCCTCCCTTTCTGGGGACCTCTGAAGGCTGCTTGGAAGAGGAGGAGCCCAGGGTATCAGTTTGGTAGCCAAATCCTAGCTGCAAGGGATCTTGGAGTTGTGAAGGGCAGGGTCCCAGGACTGGTATCACGTATGTGGCAAACCGCATCATTCCACTTGGCTCAGACCTCCCTCCCTGCAGGCAGGCTGGGAACGGCCCCCTCAGCTCCCTCCACAAGGCCTCATGGAGCACACAATCTACTGGAATTCCTAATGTTCTCAAGTTCCTTGAGGTGGGTCCTTTAGTGAGCACTGAATAGCTGCTCTGCAAAGGGGGGTGCTTCTGCAGTTTTAACCCACCCCCCTTTGCCCATTTTCCTCCCACACTCTGGGCCTTCCCTGGACCCTGGGCCTGCACCTTCCTTGGTAGCCACAAAATTTTTATGCACCCTTTTCCCCACTGTATTTCCATGCTCCCACTTCTCCCAACATTTCACATGTGGTGCGTAGGTGCATGCCTGTAATCCCGGTGGTCTGGAGGCTGAGCTAGGAGAACTGCAAGTTCAAGGCCAGCCTCAGCAACTTAGCGAGGCTCTGAGCAACTTAGCAAGACCCTGTCTGCCAACATTTTACGAAACCACAATCTGAGGCTTTAAATCCATCATTTATTGCCCACAGCTCATTAGTATTACATAAATCACATAGATTGAGAAAAATTCTGAGAAGGTTAAAAAGACACTGTAAAGTCCCCTGGGTGTGCTGAGGCATGTGGGTTGGGGCCTCAGTCACACCCATCCACGGCTGGAAGACTATCTTAGATCTTCCACTGGCTCTTCTCAAGACCCAGGCCAGAGGCTCAGAACAGGAAACTAGCCGGCTCACAATCAGGAAGTGAAGAGGGGTCTGGTGGCCAGTTGACATCTCAGGCTTTTGGCTCCTGCGCTCTCACATTGTTTTTCAGAAACGGGAGAAGGGCATACTCAAGCCGGAGGGAATGTTGAGGTGATCAGAGGGGGGTTGGGCAAGGACAGAGCGGGAGAATCAGTTGCAGATGTGCCCTGTATTCCAGCAAGCTGGGTCAGGTTCACCCAAACTGGTCTGCTCCCCGGACCTCTCCTCTGATACGGGTATTAGCAGAAAGTTTCCCTTTTTGGGATTTTCTGAAGCCAGACCAGGGCTTAGCAGCATGGCCCACTGTCCTTCTGTCACCATCACCTCTGCACCAGCACAGGAGCATCCCCTTAGCACACATGGAATCGCATTTGAGAGCAGGATAGAAACGGTCCGGATGAAGAGTGTGTAGGTTACGAGATGAGGGCACAGGAATGGGGCAGCGGCGAGGCTGGGCCGAGACAGCCAGCACAGGGGGAGAACTGAAAGGCCTCATCTCTGGCCTCTAGAGGGAGTATGGCTTGGGGGGCAGTTTTGGTCCCAAGATAAAGTGCACAAGAACAAGACCCTTTGACAAGTAGGGACAGGCGGAGTTTGAAGTGAGCTCTTCAAAAGAGGGCCCAGACACTCAAGCCTACAGTCTGGGCCTAGAGACCAGCACAGCCCAGCGGTCAGTGGCATGTTCACATTATGGCAGGATTGGCTCAAAGATGCTGCCCCCTCCTACATCCCAATCTGCTTTGCCCTCCACACTCTGCTATGCTTCTCCCTCTCCTGAGGAGCAGGGGGTGGGATGCTCCTCAGGAGGGTGGTGGGCCCCACAGAGCCAGCTGCTGCTCACCAGGGACCGGCTGAGGGGCAAAAGCACCATGGCTTCTGGTACCATGGCAGACGCCCTTGTCACAGATCCACCCACCCTACGTTGCTGAGAGGCCATCTGCGGCTGTGCTCTTGCTGCCTGGCACAGGCTTTTCCCTGCATCCATGTCTTTACCTCCAGCGCAGATCCCTCCCAAGGGGGAGTCACCAGGGAAGGAGGCCCAGAGGCTGTGTGACCAGGGCTTCCATTCCTGTGGGGGTCAGGCAAGGGGCCCAGTGATGCTAGTGTTTCACTTTCCTTTGGGCCTTTCAGACAAGGAGTCACCCTGCTTTCCCCCTCCCAGGTCCTGCTTCCTTGTGGAGAACTCTCCTTGTCCTTGTCCTGCACATGAGAGGGATATGGGAGTTAGCAGCAAGGGCTCTGAGGCTGCAGAGCTGAGAGGTGGCATGTAAGTGTGGCCCCACCCACAGGCCCGAGCACCCACGCTATCTCCTCCTCCAGAACTGTTAAGCTTTCAGCAAAGGTCAAGTGCTTCCAAGATGTGGATTCAATACAGAAAGGCAAGGTCCAATTTCTGAGGCCAATTACTGGCCATTCCAGGGGCCTGCCCCTTTCCCAGTCCACGGTCCACACTGGGCACATGCCCAGGATGACCAGCACCTGAGCATAACAGGAAGAGATAAACTGGAAGAGTGATGGGAGCCCCTTGATCCAGTCTTCTGCTTCTAGGGAGGGAGCAGAGGCTCAGAGAAAGCAGTGAAGTGCCCGGAGTCACAGCCTCTCAGCAAGCGCTCAGGGATCCAGCTTTGGCACTCTCAGACATGAGGCCCTCCTGCTTAGGACGTGGTGAAATGTGGCAGGCAGCATCAATGGCTGTAGACCCCCCCCGGGCGCAGTCAGTCCAGTTCCCACCCTCAGCCCCTGTGCCAGGCCTCCAGAGTGTGCTTGAAAGAGGATCCTTCTGCCACGCATCATTTCTTCTTGGGTCTTTCTGGCTGGAGCTGGGGTTCTTTCAGGGGACTGGAATCAGCGAGTGCTCTATGAGGGGTGACCCCAGCCGCAGTATCACTGGCCTTGATGCAGAGGGATTGGTTCTGCAGCTGTGACCTGAATGAGAGCTGGCCACATTCAGAGCCTACTACCCAAAGAAGCTTCCAGAAGCCTCCAGTGCTCCTGGACTCCCTGGGTCCATTCCTAAGGACCTTCAACATGGCTAGTTCATCCTGGCTACAGACCACCTTCCCTGCCTTCCCCTCTCCAGCCTAGGATGCCATCTGGCCTGGCCACTCTGATAGCCTAAATCCACCAGCGCAGCTACCAAACCAACCCAGTTCTAAGGTCTGCTCTGGCTCCCATCATTTGTCCACCTGCCACTTATGGTCACCTGCAACCAAGGCTCAGACTTAATTCTGATAAAAAAGAAAAGAAAAGAAAGCAATGTATGAAAGCACCCTAATTCAACCCCATGGGCACTCCGCAGTTTTTCAGCTTCATACATAATTGTGCTGAGTGGTGTTTCGACAACCCCCACATAAGGCCCAGAAATGCACTTGATTCTTTTGTACAGGAAATGAGTCAGAGTTCCTCTCCCCTAGGTTAAAATGTGAACGCATTAGTCTCCCTACCACTGTGGGTTGAGTGCTCCGCAAGGTGGCCCAGGACTGTGGGGTTCTCCTGCCCCCCTGCAGGTGCAGCCATGAGACTTCTTCCCCGCCCCCAGCTCCCCGGCCTGGACAAGGCTCTGTCCCCAGGCCGGCCGGCCACCACTCACAGCCCCTTGTTGTACACCACTGTCCGGCTGCTTGTGGCCCGGGCAATCTCAGGCTCTAACTGGGATGTTTCAATCTGAGGAGAGAAAAAACAGAAAGAAGGAAAATGGAAAGAATGGGAAAGGGGGAGGCTGGAGTAGCAGCTAGGCCTATGCTAGTGCCCACAGCTTTGTCCTACTGCGTTGCCCTGTGTCCCCCAGGCCCGTGTGTCCTACTTGGTGACACATCTTCCCTCTCTACCTTGCTGCCACTCTGGGGCTCACATATTTCTTCCAGCTCCGATCTGGCCTCTCCTATGGAGGGTGGCAGAATCTCCCACTCTCCGGCCTCTGTGTGCTGGGTCCTTCATCTCCAAGGTCCTTGTCCCCCATACTGCAGACACCTCTCCTTAGGGCATGGTCCTGCTCACTACTCAGGGCTGCTCCACCAGACTCCTCAAATCCAAACCCTGCCCTCTCAGCCCCATGGTCCCCTGCCCCTGTGGCACCCCCCCACTGATGTTCCTCTCTCTACTTTTAGACCCCCAGACTCCCCACCTCTTAGCCTTCACATCCTTCCCTCCTACCTGGACACCAGGGAACATCATTTCAGCTACTCCCTGGACCAAGTGTCCGTCCAGCCCCTCCAGGAAGGAAGGTCATGGTGGGTGCACTAAGGATTCTCCTAATCACCATCTCTACTCTTGGACCTGACCACCTCAGGGAAACTATTCAAAACCTACTGTCCCTGCCTGGCTGGACCATCACAGCAGCTGGCAACAGCATCCCCTACCCCTGCCATCATTGCCTCATCACCTCCCTCTCCCATTCGCCATAGAGACCACTCCACCCTCAGAGAAAGATCAAAGGCATCAGAGGGGAACCGCTCAGCTTCCCATTGTCAAACCCATGGCTTCCCTGTGTCCACCCATGGCTCTCCTCCACCTGCCCTCCTGAACCCCACAGCAGCCATCCTACCCCTCAGAAGGCAGAGCCCCACCCGGCGCCACCTCCCTTCTGCCCCCAAGGCAGCTCTGTCTTGGTGTGTTCCCTCTTTCCCACCATCACTTTCTACTGCCTCCTGCCTCTTAGTGTCTCCACACTAGACAAGAACTTTCCATCTGAGGAAAGCTCCCTCAACCAAGGCAGGCTCCGCTACTGCCTGGGCTCTCTTCTCTCCCACAACCACATTTCCCCGAAGAACCGTCTACACTGGTGGTATCCACCTCCTCACCTCCCACTCACTTAACAACCTACAGCAAATCTGGATTCTGTTCTTCCTCTCCAAAGTCACTTTTGGCCCTCATTTCACATCATCTGCTGGATGCTTCTCCGGGGCCTTGGTGCTCATTGTGGCTAGGCACCCTGGGTGACTCCCACATCTCAGATGTCTCCAGCTGAGGTTCTCCCCAGAGCCTGAGACCTGCTGCTGTCTGCCTGCTAGACCTTTCTACGGATGTCTCAAATGCATATGAATTCAACCCATTTAAAATGGAACTGAGGCCAGGTGCGGTAGCACACTCTTGTAATCCCAGCAACTTGGAAGACTGACACAGGAGGATCACAAGTTCAAAGCCAGCCTTAGCAACTTAGTGAAGCCCTAATCAACATAGCAAGACCCTGTTTCAAAATGAAGAAAGGGCTGGGGATGTGGCTCAGTGGTTAAGCACCCTGGATTCAGTCCTCAGTATCAAGCACTCAATGAATCAATAAAAATGGAACTAAATCAAAAATCTCCCCTGGGGTGGGCCATCTCCGGTAATGGCCCCACCATCCAATGGCAAACTGGCCAAAGACCCTGGGGCCTCCTTGCCTCCTCTTTTCTTCCCTTCTCCAGAGATCTTTTCCCCTTTAGTCCACCCTCCACCACAGCCACCTTTGAAACCTCAGTTCTATTTGTACTTTTCCTCAATATAAGATGACTCAGTGGCTCCCACTGCCCTTGGGTATCAAATCCTGACTCCTATACTTTCCAGCCCCTGCCTATCCTTCAACATCCTTCCCTTTGAACTGAAGACACAGGACCTGGGTACTTATGTGGGTTCTGTAGACACACTGCACTATTCCCTCACCTTGCCCCAAGTCTTCGCTTGAATCAACTCTGAAGGCTTAGATGGAGACACCTTCCCTCACCCAGGCTGGGTGCGTCCACCTCTCTGGCACTCCAGTCCCATGCACTTCTTATATCCAAGTGACATCACATTGTTTGGGGGCTGTTTCCTCAACCCTTGCCCCTCCACATCAGGTCACAAGCTCCCTGAGGCAGCGGACAGACACACGGGTCCCCTCAAGGCCTAGCACGGTGCTGGTGGCCCTAAGTGTTGGATAAATGGGCAGATTAGGTCTTGGGAGGCTGGGTTCCCTCTGGAGACACCACAGAAGTCCAGATGTTGGTTTTCAGCTCCAGGCCTTTGAATCAGTGGAGTTACTGGAGCCTCCTGCCTAACAAGGAGTCAGGGACAAAGATGCCCTCTCACTGAGGAGGCCCCAGCCTGGGCAGGATCACAGGGGATCCAGGTTTGTGACTTAGCTCAGTTGAACTTGGTCCTAAGCACCTGCTGTATGTCAAGACACAGCAGCCCTGGGGGGTAAGCAGAAGGTGGCACAGACTAGCTCAGTCTTCAGAGAGCTCAGTCAACCCAGGCTGTGCAGGTCAGGGTCCAGACAAGAGGGAGTTTGGTGAGGCCTGGAGCTGGTGGGCATGGTGGGGTTCCTGGAAAGTGAGGACCCTTCCACTATAGCCTCCGATACCCCAATGCCCAGACCAAACAGACAAGTGCTAGGCTCAGGACCAACCCTGGTCCCCACCCCTCTCCTCTAAACACCTTCTCCCTGCCCACCCCTGTCAACTCCCAAGTCCCCTCCACCCCGAGTCCCCTCCACCCCGCCAGCTCCCCTCGTCCCCATGCTGCCACTGACACAATGCACAGCGCCCACGCTTAAAAATCTAAATGCTTTTGAAAATGTTTAACCTAGTTAGACAAATTAGCAAAAATTTGTGCAAAACAATTTAGGTATTTAAAATATTCAATGTTTTTAAAAAACTGGAAAACTGTTCTTAGCTTTCAGCTGCAAAAACCAACAAAATATAACATCCCAGCAATCTTACCATGAGGTGTAACATAACCCTTCGGGAAAGCTGTTAAACAGCTACTGAGGCATCCTGGGAAATAGCACTTCATTTATTCAAATGCACATATGTCAGGCTTTTGCACCATATGTCATTCCAAGCTATTTACAGTAATAATTAAATCTTAATCAACGTTTAACCTCTGTAAAATGTTTGAAGAATCCTAATCACCCTTCAGACTGCACTAATGAAGGAGAAATATATAAACATAAAAGGAAAATGATGCATAGATATCACACTGGAAAGAACAGTAATTGCAAAATTGTATTTCTTTTAAATATAATCAGTAAATGATGTAAAGTAAGCCAAGGAGTATTTTAAGTTAAGACATCTTGGATGTCAGAGGTGTGAGCAGCTAATTTTGTTCTGCTACCCATAACAGATGTAGCATATTTTATTTTAGTGCCATTATTAGCAACTTCCCATGCCGGCTTTCACTGAAGCACTGAGGCCCACATTAAAATCAGAGAGGCTGCTCACCGCGGTGGAGGACCACGGCCCAGGGCCACGGGCCACGGCACCCACTCCCTGAGCGCACAGACCCAGGGAGACTGAGGCCTCCTCCTCCCAACACTTCAGGCTCCCCTGGGCCCCCTCGGAGCTGAGGGCAGCAGGTAGGAGGGACACACAGGGGAGAGTGGAGCTGCAGGCAGTGGGAAGTCTCCTGGGGGAGGTGGCTGAGGCACTCAGGAGCAGGGGCTTGGGGACAGAGTTCCCATGCTAGGCTTTCTCTCATTCCAATTCAGTCTCCTCTCAAGTCAGCAGATGTTTATGGCCACGGACTCCCTGGTCCCTGGCTGGGCACACGGAGATGGACGAGACCAGCCTGTGTCCTTGAGAAACTCAAATTCTAGGGGAGGAGTCAGACAGTGAACGCAGATGGATTCCAGAGACACAGCAAAGTGCCATGGAAACTGAGGAGGGGCTGGGGGTTACAACTGATGAGGGAACAAGGAAAGAAGATGGGTGGAGGGAAAAGAATTAGCGGGCCAGCATGGGCTGCTGGAGCAGGGGGGCAATGTTGGACATGGTGGAAATGAGGCAGGAAGTGGAGGCGAGGAGAGAACAAACAGGATCTGTAGGCTACATGTAGGTGCCAACCTTTCATCTGAGAGCAATAGGGAGCCACGGAAGGATTTTGAGCAGGGGTGGGCCATAACTAGCCTATTTTAGAAAGGTCTCCCTGGTGGTGTTGGTGTGGAGGATGGACTGGGGGGGGGTTAAGTGAGGGAGTAGGGAGGCCTCCCAGGGAGCAGCTGTCAGAATGAGAGGTGCTAGGTCCTGCCTTATGATGCTGCCAGCGGGGGCAGACAGGAGGGTGTGCTGAGGAGCCTTCCTAAAGATGAAATCCATAGGGTTTTGATGACCAATTCCATGTGGGGGTGAGAGGGAGGTGTTGAGGATGACTGTGCGTTGGATGACTCCTAATTCTAGCTCAGGAGCTGGGGTGGCTGGTGATGCCAGAGGCAGGGAAGATGGGAGGTGGCTGGGTCTGGGGGTGTGGTGGTTTGCTCAGGGTGGCCAGTGCTGAGGGGGAGCACCTGTGAGTTCCCCAGGTGGAGAGGCCTGGGAGGCAGATGGGTCCAGGGTTCTGGGGCTATGGGCAGGAGAGAGAGCCTGGATGTGTGAGCACAGCAGCGCCTCCAGAGTGGAGGAGCTTGCCCAGGAGAGCAGATGGAGGGGCGGGTGCCAGGGCCTGGGGAACAGGCACATTTGAGGGGAGGGTGAAGAGAACAAGCCCATGATGGTGGCCTCGGGGGACCAGCCTGAGGTATGGAAGCAGTGACAGAGGGTGCCCAGACGTGGAGTAGCCATGGACACCACCAGGCACACAGTTTTCTGAAAGTGGTCCTAGGAGGGCAGCAGAGGCCTTGATCATGGCAACTGGATGACACTGACCTCCTAGGGTCCAGATTTCCCACCCCACTCTGCAGACCCTGGGCTCAACCTGTCACTTTCATCTCACATTGGCCAGGCCCCCTCCAGCTCTGCGGCCACGGCTGGGCATGGGGCCACTGGCTGCCTTCTTCAGGTCTTGTGGGTCTTACGCTCACTGGGGGAAGCCAGGGCAGGTGCCCATGTTTTGGCTGCTGGGGCAGACCTGCCATTTCCTCCTCTCTCACCAATAATCAGGAGTCCCTTAGGAAGTCTTCACTCTGGGTATGTAGGGGGCCCAGTCTTCTGCAAGGGAATCACATCTAGGGCCTGCCAGACAGTGGTCTTTGGACTACTGGTTGTGAGTGTGGTTCAGGTGGTGTGGCTGCCTCCTGATGCCCTAGCCAGCCCCAGGCCCGGAGGCAGGAACAAAGGGTGGGTGCTGTTCTCTAGGGGTCACTGCTGCTGAGAGGGACTGAGGGAGAAGAAGCAAAAGTCTGCATTGTGCGCCACACTGGTAGAAGAAGGAACAGTGTCGTGGCCACCAGGGCTCACAGGCAGGGTTGTGGAGGGATGTGCCAAGGCTCAGGGAGAGGAATGGACGTAGGGGCCCCAGTACCACCCTTGTGAGGACCAGAACCCTGGTGTTGGGCTGAGAAGGTAGGGAGGTAGCTGGCGCCATAAACTAGCTCTAGGGGGTCTTCTCTGGGGAGAAGGTGATGAAGAGAAAGAAAGCCAGGCAAGCAGCAGCTACATGGAGAAGGGGCCACAGCTCCAGGTGCAGCTGGGACCAGGAGGGAACCTTTCCTAGACACCTGAGAGCCAGGGGGCAGCTGGAGGGTGGGATGCCTGGGATGAGTCCTAGAGGGTAGGGACTGCAGGGACCATGAAGAAAGCTAAAGTTACCTATCAGGGCCAGCGGATGGTGCCTGCACCCAGAACCAGGGATGCTGGGAATGTGCCCAGCCTGCCACAAAATAAACAATGTCACCCTGCTAGTCCTGCCTGACTCATGCAGAACCTGAACTCTGGCTCCCATAGAGCTTCCATGGGATACCCCCTCCCCCCGCTGGCCTGTATCAGAGACCAACTCCATCCTGCAGGCCCAGCTCAGACCCTGCTGCCCCTCCCAAGAGATACCCCCAGGCGTGAGGCACCATGTCCAACATCTTCAAAGCCTCCCCTCAGCACCCCAAGGCCCAGCTGGCTCCAGAGCCCCTAGAGTGCACCAAAGCCTTCCTTTGTGGCCTGGGAAGGGTTAATCTTGAGCTATTTACCTCTGTCTCCAGGCTCATTGTGGGTGGGGGGCCAGAGTGAGGAATGCAATTGGGGCCACCTCTGCCTTCCAGCCTGGGAGCACACACACCTGCAGCCAGGGCCAGTGGATAGTTTACATATTTGAACCTGGAGCTAAGGTGCAGAGACATAAACAGGAAACTGGATCCCCCAGTCTGTGCCCCATTCTCAGGGGCTTTTACCTACTACAAAGCACTCCCTCCTCCTGGCCTTTCTTCTGCTGGCTTTTCTGCCTCTCTTTCAAAGACTAAGGGCCAGGGGGTGGGGCATTCGGCCTGACCCTGTGACATAGCTCAAAGACACTTCCTGAGCTTGGCCAGGGGTCTGAGCCTCTGAGGGTCCACAGTTGGAGGCAACATTGACACAAGGTCCCAAAGCCCAGATGGACACCTGGCTGCCTGCCCCTGGGTGCCTGAGACCTCTGCTGGGCTTGGGACTCCTTGCCCAGTGGGCAGCCACATTCACCTTTTCTCCTCAGGGATGGGCAGCCCTCAGGTCCTGTTCACACACACACACACACACACACACACACACACACACACACCCGCAGGTCCCAATCTTGGGGCAGCTATCCTGAGAGTCCCTGGAGGGCAAGGTGTTACACTATCTATGCTGGGTAATTGCTGAGGTCTGAGCCTAGATCCTGGACCCTTGGTTCTGGGCTCCCTCTGCCTGCTCAATGAAGGTCACATTCCTTTGCTGGACACTCAGGCCTTCTTGGACTTTCTCCAGATTCCTCACCCACTAGCTAACTTCTATTTCCTACATATTTGAGATCTGAGTCCAAGCTATATCCTCTCCCTCTACGACTATCTCCTCCAGGAAACCTCCCCTCATTTCCTCAGACGGAACCCACTGATGATGCCTCTTCATCACGTCCCCGTCAAAGCCATTCAAAGCAGCTCAGTATCTCTGCACCTTGTATACGTGGTCCAATCCCTGATAAGAGCTGAATCCAAATGAACCGAAGTACAAACGCGGGGTCCATCTCCCCTGTGCTTTGTGGACCAGAAAATGCCCAAAGCCCCCTCCCCATTTTGGAACTCTGCTCTGTTCCTGGGTGCCCTCTGGTGGACCAATGTCACAGTCCTTCTCTGTCCTCTATCGTCTCCGGCTGGAAGCCTCAGTTTCCTCACATGTACAGAGAGAAGATTTTCTACCTCCTGGGGCTAGGAATATCTAGAAATATCTAGATATATCTAGAAATAGATAGGAGAGCCCTTCCGAGGCTTAGAAAACCCACGTGATGCTATGTAACAAAGGCAGGACCCGTGGTCATCCCAACGCCTGAGCCCTGTCCTGCCGGCCCCTGTCCTGCTCACTCAACTCACAGGCCCGAGCTCTTGCTGTGGGCCAGGCCTGCTCCAAACACTGCACGGATCATTGCTTTCAATCTTCTCAGTGGAAGCTTTGCACAACCCAGCCTCTTTCCTGTTCTGAATCCAGTGAGGTGTCCTAGAAGGTCCTGGGAGGGAGAACTGGGAGGGACAGGCTGAGGGGCGGCCTTGCTGAGGCCCGTCTTTGAGAGTGTGTGCACATTTGCGCGTGTGCGCGGGTTTAGGATGGGGGTGTGGGGAACAGGCAACATGACAGGTGGCGTTGGCGTTCCTGGGCTCCAAGCGGCTTTGCCATCCCCATTCGTCCCTCCTGGGGGGTCCTGTGGGCAAACTCCAAGAAAGCAGCGGGCGCGGGGAGGCGGCAGATTTCTGAAAGCAAAAATAGCCTGCTTCGGAGTTCAGTAGGGACTGATTAAACCAGTAAATGAGAAAAACCCCAAACAAACATCTCAAGCAAAGCAGGACATGGTTTGGGGACCGGAGGGGAGGAGGCCCCTGTTCTGAGGACAACGAAAGTGCTGTGGACTCTGGAGGGACACAATGCCCTCGAGGCACTGTCTGTGGCCTTGCATCAGCCCTGGAAGAACCAACAAAGTGAAGATGAACCTGGATGAGCCATGTTCTGTATTAGGCATTGATAAGAGCACCAGTTCTGAGCCTCAGGGACACCCTAGGTGCCGGGGGTGGGGTGGGGTGGGGGGGTTATTGTCCTGAGGCAGCAAATGGGACCAGAGCTGGCACATATGAGGTAGGACAGATCCTGGTGTGGCACATCAGGGAGGACTTCCTTGGGGGAGGGTTATTATCTAGAACAGTTGGAACATGTACCTGAGCCGGTTCTCAACTCTTCCCCATTCTTGGGTTCAAACGGAGAAAGGGGACAAGCTGGGGTCGGGGTGCAGGGACTGACTTCCAGTGGGTCACAGCTGCCAAGCCAAACTGGTTTATCAAAATCACCATTTTCCTCAGGACCGGTAAGGGGGTGGGAAGAGAGTGGAGGTTCTGGGACCCATTGAGGGGAACCCACATTCTTTCCTATGCAGGGAGGGTAAACCTCTTTGTTTCTTGATGCATAAAACTGTAAGGGGAGCAGGAAGGAGTCAAAGGAAGGTATGGGGAGGGATGGCTGAGCTGACCCTTGGGCTCTTCATCTCCAGCATGGCTGTGGCCTCTAAGAGGCACCCTCTGAGGCCGGGGTGAGACATGGCTTGCCAATGGTGCTGTGGACATAGTCTTCCTTGGAGCCTGCCTTCTAGTTCTGAGCCCTTTAGAGCTGAGGGAGGAGGGGTTTGACAGAGAGGAAGGGGGTCTGGGGGTTGGTAGGGCTGACACAGGAGGCTCAGAACAGGAAGCCCTGGGGGGCTCTTATGTCTTTTCTCCCAGCCAAGGTGTTCAGCAGAAGCTGCCAGAGCAGGGGGTGGGGAGTGTCCTCTGCTGTGGTGTCAGGGAAGGCCAAAGGCCAGGAGACAACAAAGACAAGACAACCCACAGCAACAGCACAAACAGGCCAAACAGGAAACAATCCTCCTGGCTGGTGAACCTGACTCCTTGTCCCCTCTAGGCTCCTGTAACAGTGAGAGCAGGGGACAGACGCTCAGAGCCATCAGCTTGCTGAAGCAGCCCCAGCCCAGCCCCTGCAGTGGCTAGGAGGACAGAAGGAGCCCAGTGAGGGCCCAGGGGACCAGAGGGCATGTCCCAGGCAGGGCTAAAGCCCTGCCCGCCCATTCACTGTTTGGCACAGTTCACAAGCCAGACCTGGCTCCAGATCATGGCTCAGAGGGTACACCCACGAGAAAGGGGAGGCAGGAACCTGAGGATCAGCACTGGACTCTAGGTCACATAGCTGCCATTGCTCTCCTGACTCTAGTACAGGAGCCCTGTCTCATGGTTTCACTTCCAGAATCCTACCAGGACAAGCCAGGAGGAAACTTAGTCACAACACCTCATCTTCCAGACTCATGCCACTCAGAAGGTGGAGGCTGAGAGAGGCCAGCCAGCAGGGCAGAGGGCAGGCCTGGGGGATACAGTCCAGTCCCTGCCCCAACACCACCTAGGGACAGGGCCAAGCCCCTGGCTGCCCCCCACTCCCCACACCTCACTTATCCCCAGACAGGCCCCACCTTCTTCTGTGGACACATTTCAACCTCACCAAATCAGCTAATTATTGACAGTTGGTGAAGAGGAGATTTCACTTTTTCCTCCTGTTAAACTGCTCCTAATTAGTTCCCTGTCACCACGCTGGCTCGCCCGCCCGCCGCCGCCCGTTCACAGTGCCTCATTAACCTTTCGCTCCTCTCCTGCCGCCTGCCAACAAGATGAAGACAAAAACAGATTGTGGAACAATGGCTCCGGCTTGTATGTGCAGCCCGGTCCCCCAGCCCCTGAGCTCCCAGGGGAGCTGTGGGGGAAAGACAGGGGACTGGGGTAGGGGGAGAGCCCCAGAGGAACCAGGGAAGGGAGAAAGATGCACAAAGAAAGACAGAGGCAGAAATAGGCAGGGAGAAGGAGAGGGGACTTGGCCAAGGTGCTGCTTCTCTCTCTCAGGAGACATGAGGTTCATTAAGGGGGATTGGAAGCGCTCCCAGGTAGGGAACACCGGCTGTCAGAGTTGGACGGACATTTGCCATCACCCGGGTCAGTCTCCTGTGGCTGCCAAGCCCATGGGCCCAGAGTCTGACCCTGGAACTCTCCCTCAAGAGACCTGAGGCACCAGTATGTGTGGGGAGGCAGGATAGAGGTGACCATGTTTGCTTGGAACTCAGAGTCCCAATCTCCAGAGAGGGCAGGGCTAGCAAGGCCATCATAAATCAGGCCCCACCTGGACCCAGGTACCCATCACTCACATGCTCTAGTGCGGCCCTGGGGCAAGCCCTCATGCAGCCCTCTGCCTTATGTTTATCACAGCCCCACTCCCACCTCACGCTTGTCACTGTGTTTTTAGTTCCACCACCAGAATGGAGGCAAAGACTAGGAGCCATTATGTGACCATCCCAGTTACAGAAAGGGAAAGCACCCAGCCTACATGGGGACCCTGGGGTAGGGAATGGGCTTTGGGTGCCTATGAGGCTGTGCATTCCTGGGGATAGCCTGATTGAGCAATCCTTGGCAATGTCCCACTGTGGCCCCAACCTCCAAGTCACAGGGCCCATCAGGGCAGACCCTATGCTCCCTGCATGGACAATAGGACTAGAGCCCAACAGAGAGGCCGGATCCCATTCTCTAGTTCTCACACCCAAGTTCTAAGGAGGTTCCTGGCCGCCCATTCATCTCCCAGATTCCCCCACACCTTTCTCAGCTCTGGGTCAGAAAACAAAGACAGAAGCAGAAGGTTCCTATGAAAATGGACACCACTTCCCTGTGAAGTGTAAGGGGCCTCGGGGAGGACACTGGAATGTTCCTGCTGATAAATTAGCAGTGAGTGGTCTGGGGCACACGCTTGGCCTCTTCTTTTTATGATGGCTGGGGAAGGTTATGGAATCCTGCCTGGGTACACAGATAGCTCCATCATTACCAAGTGAACTTTGGGCAAAGTACTTTAATTTAATGTGCCTCAATCTCTTCATTTGCAAATAAGGAATATGGGTGCTTCTCTTACAGAATAGTCACGTTCTGGACCTCCAAGTTCCCCACCATGGCCAATCAGGCCCCCCTACTCACTGGACCCAGGGACTTCATGGAGGTCACGCCTTCTGAACTTGGGCCACCAGCATGGCCTCCCCATTACCACTTTCTCACCAACTCCCAACCTCCATCTCACAGGAGACCCAGTGAGTGTACTTTCCTTGCCTATCCCTGAGCTCACGTCTCTGAACAAAGAGACGAAATCAAAACAACCATTTTGCCTCCTGGATGGCAGGGTCCAGCTCCATCACACAGTCACTAAGTTTCATCTGCTCCTTCCTGACCCCTCTTCTATAGCTCTCTCTGCAGAGTCCCCTCTCTCTTGTAATGCCCTTCTCCTTGGCTTGTTTAAATCTGTTCCACCTGGGCTCTCCCTGCCTCTTCCTATTCTTTCTCTTTATTTTTTTAGGAGAGTGAAAGACAGAATCAATTTTACTTAATTTTTTCATCTGGCCTTACCAGGCAAGTGGGCTCCAACCATTGAGCCTCTGCTCCAGCCCATTTTCTCTCTCTCTCTCTCTCTCTCTTTTAAGAGAGAGGGATATGAGAGAGAGAGTTGATTTTATTTAGTTGTTCATGTGGCTTTCATTTCTCCAACTCTTCGTTGTGTACATGGTGCTGGGGTTTGAACTCACGTCCCCTTGCATGCCAGGTAAGCACCGTAACTGCTGAGCAACCCCTCCAGCCCCACCTCTTTCTCTTTCTTGATGGCATTTCTTCCTCTCACAGTAACCTCACCCTCTCCTAGGCTTCAGCTACCCCCATGCACTGAAAGTTCAGTATCTGCAGCCAAATCTCTCCTCAGAGCCATAGAGGCACACATCTATCTGTCTAGGAAACACCTCTCGATGTTCAATAATGCTTTGAACTTGAAGAGCATTAAGAGGACTTAATGCAATAAAGCACACAGAGTTCTCAGCATCCCACCTGCTTTGGTAGAAGTTTGGTAAAGGTAGCTATTATTACTATTTGCAATTTGACCCTCGGTGCCATTGTGATAGGCAGAAACACTAATTCAAACAGAGCAGACAAAACTCTCTCCCAGGAATTGAAGGGGGGATTGAAGTTCTTTCCTCAACCTCTGTGAGCTGGAAACCACACCAATCACTGCAGGTCAGTCATCCTAGAAACCAGTTCCTAAACTTGATCTCCAAGTCCCCTAATTAATTAATTAGTGTTTCAGTGATTACTTCTGTTGACAGCCTTGGTGGCTTTTGGCAAGGGTGGGTCAGCCCAAGCAAGTCCAGACTTATTATGGCAAATCCCACTGGCTTCTGGGACGTGAGACATGATCCCTGCACAGTAGAAGTACCTTGTTAGAATTAATTGGGAGGATGACTGGTGGAGTGAGGTCCTCTCAGCCTTTGGCTAATGGCCTTGGTGCCATAGATAGGTCACAGAAAGGACTCAAAACACCCCATGATGCCCCGGATGGCCTGTATCCTGCTGGAGGCAATGTAACCTTTCCTTCCCAGAGGACAAGGAGCTATTATGCAGTGATGATATTCTTCCCAATCTAGAGAAAAAGGCCTGGGTGCCGGTAAGAAGACTTTGGTTAGACATGCAGAAGAACTAACTTCTGTGTTTGTCTGAGGAGGCATGGAGGACAGAGGAGCTGGGCTTTGCCCTGAAGCCTCTGTAAGGCCAGAATGGCTGACTTTGGATCACCTCTCTGCACCAGGAGTGTGGACCTCCAGGGTTCCCTCTCATGTCATCACTTGGCTTATCTGATCTTGGGGCCTCCATTTTCCAGTGGTAAACTGGGTGACCTTGAAAGCCATCTAGGCAGATCATCCAGAGCTCCTGATGCCCTGAGCACATTGGTACTGCAGGTACACAGGAACTTGGGCCCTTGCCTAGAACCTGGGCTCAGGTTGACTGCACAGAGACATGCAGAGACTTTAGGCAGCCTGGGCCCAGACTCTCTGGGACACAAATGCCAGGAACCACTGCATCTGTCCTCAGAACTTCTAGGCAACCTGGTGTCACCAACTCCACTGGGAGTTCCCAAGGCTCAGCTTTCTGGAGGTGGTGACAGTGTCAAAGCTGAGCCCTTCAGGCTGGAGGGACTGCTGGCTCATTTCACCTGATGTGTCCCCATTGGGTCTTCCAAGAAAGGAGCCTCCTCCTCAGATTGTGAGGCTCAGCAGAGAGCAGTGGCCCCAGATCTCATCCTCTAAAGACCTCAGAGGCCTGGAAGCTGGGTCTCTGCCTCCTCCTTTAAGGCTCTGGGTCTCCAGTCCTCATCTTCCTGTCCCTTCCTGTCACCTTCTCCAAATTCTCTCTGGGAACCCTGACACTTCCCACTACCCTTCTTGGGGCCCTTCCCAAAGCAGAGTCAAACCAGAAATCATAAACTCAGATGCACCCCTGTCTAGCCACAGCCTTCCGCTTCTCATGAGCTCAGGTACTCCAAACACCACACACATTCTTTGTCCCTTGGGCCTGTTCCTCCTGCCTGACTTCCCACCCATCTTCACTCCCAACACCCAAACGCACACCCCCACTGCTCTCCCACCTGGTAAGGTGAGTAGGGGGCTCTCCCCCTGCAGGACTGGACCCTTTGTCTCTGCTTTGGTCCCCTGCCCTTTTCACAGACTTTGCTCCCCTGTCCTCCTCCTCTTAATGTCTTCCCTTTTGCATCCACACAAGTCCCGGTCCTTCCCATTTAAAAGGGAAAAGTAAATAACTACGAGCTCTCTAGAGCCCACACCTGTTCCAGCTGTGGGCCTGGTGCCACACCTCACCTTGTTAGATGCCAAGCCTCACCTCTCACCTGTCCCCCACCACTTGGGGACAGGGTTTGCCTTCATTGCCTGAAGGACAATGGATACTCTCCCACCCCATGCCCACCTACCCCTGATCACATGGCTTGGCTCTGCCCTTGTCAGTACTGGTTTTATCCCAGTGGTCTGTACTACTTGTCTATAGCCCACGCCTCTCTCCTTGATTCCAGAACCGCTTTCCACAGGGCACCTCCATCTGCATGTTTCACAGGCTCTCCACACCCATCGGTCATCCAACTCAACTCATTGTCCTCCCTCAAGCCTGCTCCAACCCATGTCTCCATCTTGTGAAGCAGGACCTACATCTGCCTTCTGCTTTCAAAAGCAGAAAGCCGGGCGCACATCCTGCCAGGTTCCTTTCCCTCCAACCACATGCAGTTCTTCATAAAATCCTGATGAAGCAGCTGCCCAACTCTCTCTCAAAGGCCCCACTGCTCTCAGTGCCCACTGCCAACAGCCTGGTCCAAGCCGCCATCATCTCTCACTGGATGCCCGCCACAGCCTCCTGATGGTTCCTTCCCCAGAGTTCCAACCCAGACTCAAGACGTAGCCATGGGGACTGATCAAAATCAAGTCTGTGGTCCTGTACTGGCTGGCCCTTAGGATGACATTTACCCTCTCTCTACCTTGGCTTCCGTGTTCCCAACACCACCTGGCCCAGGCCCCTTACCTGGTATACCTCAGCTCCCCACTCTCTGCCCTTGCTCCACGTGTCGATCAGCTCTTGAGACCTGGTGTGTGCTGCCTCAACTCTGAATTTCACATTGGCTGATCCTCAGGCTGTGTCCACCTACCCACATGTCACCTGGCCAACTCCACCATTTTCCCCAGGCTCCGTTGGGTCTGCTGTCTCCTCCCATGTCCAGCCGGACTTTTTCCATCTTAACCCTCCTTGAACTTCGTTTGCTGTTCCCTGTTTCATTGTTATGTTTACTGCTTGACCCTCAACTCTGAGCGGTCAGAGCCTGGACCAGACTCATTTACCATTCTAACCACAGCGCCTTGCACGGTACTGAGGAATCATCATGGGACAAGTATTTGTTCATAAATGACCCAACTGCATGCCCCCCTGCCCTGCCCTTGAGGCCTCCACTGACCTCTGACATCTGCGGGAAAAGGCTGATGGCCAGTGGCAGGGCCAGCCCAAAGGCTGCCAGGCACACGAGGCTTTGCACAGGTAGAAGCAGCCGGGGACGCGCCTGCAGGAGAGCCGTCCTGTGGGGGAGAGACAAGGAGGAGCCCCATCAGGGCCAAGATAGGGTGGGCTGGCCACTGGCCACCATACCGGGTCCCACTCATCCTCAGAGCCAGTGCAGCCTGGTTCTGTCCCAGTCTCTAGCTAAATAGATGGAGCAAAATTCTGTCTTTGGGGCCCTGTCCAGGTGTCACTCTACTCCATTCCACAGGCTGGGCCATGAAGGACATTGCTGATTGAGCCCTTGACAACTCAAACAATAAGCAAATCCTTGTGGGACACCCACCCAGAATGTGTCCAGTCCTGTGCCAAGAACGCTACATGTGGGGAAGACAATAGAGAAGGCTGCTGGCTCCGTCCCCGGGGAGATAGGCAGGAAGGTAAGATTGCCCTCAGAGGCACCTCCTACTACACAGCAAACAAACCAGAATAGGTGGCATCCAGAAGAGAACAGCACACGTACTCACGGCACACACACAGAAACATGCAGCCCGAAGGCACGATTCCGTCCTAGTGTGGGAGCAGAAGCCATCCCACTGACTCCCTCTTCAGCTTCCATCAAGAGCCACAGAGAGGGGCAGGGACTTGCCCAGATCCAAGGCCAAATTTGCAGAGGCAGCAGGGCTGCTGCCTGGACTCCTGGCGCCCCCCCCCCCCCCCCTGTGCAGCTGCTGTCATCCTGAGCTACTCCTTGCTGCCACCTTCAGGACCCATTTCCAGCTTCATCCCCAGCTTGTCACAGCTAGCACCAGCTCCCTGTGACAGGTTTTGGATGTGGGATTCCTGGGCAGGAGAGGGGTACCCTCCTGGACCCTGGGTACACCTGCTCCAGGACAGAATGGGCTCCCCAAACAGGGTAGAGACCATGCCAGTTGGAAGGTACACTTTCCCAAGTTCACCAGAGCTATTTTGTATAATCCAGCAGGTCTTCAGCAGGAACTACAACGTTCCACTTGGGGAGGCTCCAGAGTGCTAGCAGAGTAGACTAAGTAGCCAGAGGATGTTAGATGGGCACTAAATCTGAACCTCAGTGGCTGCGTGGTCCTCTACACAACCAGCTCCTAGTGTGACCCTTCACACTAGTAGGTGATTTGCCCCTCTCCCACTGGAGCAGACCTGGCAGGAGAGAGGCCTCTGCTAAAGTTTGGATCTTAAGTGTCCCTCAATGGCTCATGTGTTCAAGACTTAGTCTCCAGCTTGGCCCTATTGGGAGGAAGAGGAAAATTTAAGAGGTTTGCTCTGCCATGTTCTTCTTCTTTCTCCTCCTCCTCCTCCTCCTTCTCCTCCTCCTCCTCCTCCTCCTCTTCATCTTCTTTTTTATAAAGAGAGAGAGAGAAAGGCTGGAGCAGTGGCTCAGGGATTGGAGTATTTTCCTGGCATGCATGAGGACCCTGGGTTCAAACCCCAGCACCACATACACAACTAAGTGTCACAGAAACAAAGGCCAGATGAAAAGATTAATAAAGTTGATATTCTCTCCTCTCTCTCTCTCTCACTCTCTTGCTTTAAAAATAAATAAATAAATAAACAGAGAGCAAGAGAATGAGAGAAAGAAAATCAATTTAGTTTTTCATCTGGCCTTTGCTTCTCTGACACCTAGTTGTGTATGTGGTGCTGGGGTTCAAACTGGGTTCTTGCGCATGCCAGGCAAGCGCTCCAACAGCTGAGTCACAGCTCCAGCTCCTCTGCCATGTACTTCTGCCATGATGTGCTGTCTCCCCACAGGCCCAGAGCAAGATGGTCCATCAATCATGGGCTGAAGTCAGTAAGACAATAAGTCCCCCAAAACTTTTCTCTTTATGAAATGGTCCACGGATATTTGTTGCACTAATGGAAAAGTGACTAGCACAGACCCCCTGGGGAGGGCACCCGATGTGGGGCAGGCAAACCCCATATCACCCTCACCTTCTAGGACATCAACTCCAAGAACACCTGGCACTGACAAAATTGGGAGCAGCAGTTCTGAAACCTTACTGCACATTGGAATGCTCTGGGCAGATGGTTATAAAGCAAACTCCCAAGGGTTCCTTAATCTCATGAGGTCCCAATTTAGTTGGTATTGGACCTGGGAATCTGCATTTTAAATAATCCCACAGGAATCTAAAATAGGTAATTCCCCAGATCACACTTCTGAGAAACCCTGTCCCAGATATTCCTGCTTAGGTATTAATAAAGATTCAGTTACTTATCAATTCTATGAAAGTAAAAGGGCCAGCCCAGCCTGGTCCTTGGTCAATGCTCAGTGATGGTGCATCCTTACTGCTGTAGACGTTGCCCATGCTATGTATGGGAAGGAGGTGAGATCCTAATGGCCAAGCTATCCTCCAGCTCCTCTCACCTGCCCAGACCTGGAGCTCTGTTCTGCTTCAAGTAAAGCCTGAGTTGAACTATGGATAGGGGGACTTCCACAGGACCACCAGGGGCAGAGCACAGGTCCTGGATCAAGCTCAAACACCTGGGAGGCTAGTACCCCTGCTTTCCCTCTTGTCATGTTAGGTCTGTAGCTCCCTGCAATTGGCCCAAGGACCCCTGGCTTCACAGGAGCCTTGGCAGGGCTGATGACAGCCTTAGATGGCTTTCAGCTCAGATCAACTTCTGGAGTGGAATATGAAGTGGGACATAGATGTTGTTGTCCAAACTTGCACCCAGGATGTGGGCAGTGGGGCTGCCCTCCTGGTGGACATGGGAAGGTGTGACTTTCCTGGAGGCACAGGCCTGAGGTTCACTGAGGACAGGAAAGGGTAGCAGGGAGAAAGAGTGACAGATGAGGGGGCAGATCAGGGGCTCAGAGCATAGGACTTCCTGAGGGTGATGGAACAATACTACATAGATTTCCTTCCATGTAGGCTGTGACCTGGGCTCCTCTCTCAGGGGTGGTTGGCCTAGGTCTCTTCTGGGCAGATGGTCCAGGAAGCCCCAGGCCTGTGATGGCAATACAGGAAGGAGGCTGGGTCAAGGATGCAGCCAAACTGAGCCTGAGGAGTCCCAGCCCAGAGCAGGCAGAGTGAACACAGCAGAGGGGGGGGGGGAGGGAAATGGCAGGGAGGGATTGGAAAGGCAGCTGGGGGAGTTAAAATATGCAGATGGAGAGATGTGCGAATGCCTGGAGAAAAGAAAGACCCGGATCCCAGGGATGAAGAAAGCTGGAGGAGGAGCAGACTCAGGGACCCACCATGGGTATAGCCTGGGGACCCCCCTCCAGCTTCCACCCAGCCTGTGCATTTTTCAGGTGCACCCCAGAGCCAGGGGTGCAGAGCTGGAGAAGTAAGCCTGTCCTCCTCATCAGTACAGGGGCCTGCCCCTGGGATGGAGGGATTACATCTGGGGGGCTCAGCTCAGTGCTGGGTCTGAAGCACTTTCTGCTTCAGCCTGATTGGTGGATGCTGCAGGGGAGGAAGCCTGATGTGAGATGAGGGGATGCCACCTGCATGTGCCTGCACCCCTGTCCCGGACAGCCCTCTCTGGGCTGAGGGTGGAGGCTTCCCTTACTTGAGACTTCCTTTTAGTTTCAGAGTCAAGCACAGTGGAGCTGCAGAGCTCCCACCTCTCTCTAACCCTAGCAAGAAGCCCAGGCTCCTTGGCTCTGAGTGCTGCTGCTGGAGAGGAAAAAGTGAGGCCAGAGGCAAGCGAGTCAGGTCCCAGCCCCCGGCTGCCACACAACAGCTGGTCTCCCCCATTGCTGTGCATTCCTTCAGCACTTAGAGAGCAGTTTTAGTTTGCACTCCATTAATTTGCAAGTAGGCTGCTTCGTAAGTGTTCTTTTGTCTTGTTTCCCTGGCTATCCGGACTCCCTTACCCAACCAGGGCTCCCTGAGGGTGGGGGCTGCCCCTCCCATCAGCCTCCTCATTAGAGGCCCTGAAGGAGCCCCCTGCACCTGAAGACTATGGGGTGCTTGGCCAGGCCTCCCACATAGAGCCAAAAAGCACTGAATGGTGCCAAATGCAAAGCCCCAAGGCGATGAGGGGCAGCGTCCTCACTTTCCAGTTGGGAAAACGAGCTGGAGGGGAGCTCTGCGATCACATCAGAAAGGGGTGAACTGGAGGCTAGATTTCATGTTCCTAAGGGAAGTCTCATCTCACTCTGCTACAATGCCCTGCCTCTCCTACCACACAGGCTTGCAACATGTGTGAGATTAAGCTGTTGAGGCACAAATGGGGTCTTATTCTTCTTGATATTACTGGGGCAATGTGGGCTGCCCCCTCTTCTCCCCAGAGACCCTCCCAGGAGCTCCAGGGAAGGACTATCCCCTTGCAAGTCTTCCAGGAGCACTCAAAGCCTAACTTCTTACTAACAGATGGGCTTCTTTGGACCCTTCTTTGGGCCATGTGGCAGATCCCAGCCTGGGGAGGTTTAGAACTAGAATAATCTCCATTTCACCTTCTATGACTCCCAAAGCCAAATTTAGGTCCCCAAACCAATGGAACACTAACCATCATTCCACTTTCTGCAAACTCAACTCAGCAGACATCACAGGCCATGTTTCCCCCGCCCCAGGAAATTCCTGTTAAGGAAAGGCCCTTGAAGGCTCTGGCCAACTCCCTTTTCCCTCTCCACTGCTTGTGGTTCTCAGGATACCTGTAGTATGTGCTGGAAAGGCAACGCTCTGAGAAAGGAAGGGCTCTCATCCTCCTACCACAGAACACCCTGCCGCATTTTAGCCCAGCAATCCCAGTTTCCCAGGGTGGAGCTCTTTCCAGGTTCCCTCAGCTGTGCTGTGACATGAGGCGCAGGGAGATGAGACTCCATCCTCTCTAACTCTCAGGGGACCAGTTTGCCATAAGTTTCTATTGTCCTTTGAAGACTATTTGTGAGTAATGAAGGTTCTTTGCTTAACTTGTCCATGGAGTGGTCTGTTACCAGATGGTGCAAGTGACAGGCAACCTGTGCCAGGTAAACCTGTCTCACAGTCCCCAGGCTCAGGATTCAGAGGCTTCAAAGACAGGCATCCTACCATCCTCATTGGCCCTCATCTCCGTGTATACTTGCAGTTAATGTTCTCTGGGGACAGCCTCAGCTCATGATGGGATCATATACATGAGAGTCAGGGACACAAAAGAGATTGTTCTTCTAACCTGTTAATTTTTGTTTGTTGAAATTTGGTGCGGGGGGTGGTGCTGGGGATTGAACCCAGGGCACTTTACCACTGAGCCACATCCCCAACCCTTTTATTTTGAGACAGGATCTCACTTAGGGCCTCACTAAATTGCTGAGGCTGGCCTCGAACTTGAGCTCTTCCGGTTTCAGCCTCCCTAGTCACTGGAATTACAAGCGTGTGCCACTACACACCTAATTTGCTTAACCCCAACTCTCAATACATCCTTACTCAGGTACTTCCAGAGGCGCCACCCTCTTTCAGAAGCAGAGAGAGATCCTGTCCTCAGCTGGGCACACTGGGTCTCTGAGTGTGCACTTTGCTTCAGCCAGGCTGGACTCTTTGGTGACCACACAATAGGCTGCCACCCTGCCCAGTCCTCCCTTCTGCAAACATCCTGATCTCTCAGGTTCAGCCGCAGTGCCCCCTTGGAGACTAGTCCCCTTGCTGCTGGACCCATAGTGCTCCTTCCTCTCAAGGTCACCTTGGCCCCATCACACACTGCTCAGTCTCACCTGCTGCTGACCTGTGTGTGGGTCTTGCCCATTTCCCTTGTAACAATGCAGGCATCTGAGCCAGGTCCCATATCTGTTCCTTCCCCACCCCCATGGAGGCAATATGGTGCGACCTGAACACCGAGAGGCAGCCAGTGTGGTAGGCAGCCATACTCCCTGCCATTCCCTAGTATGTGACCTCCCTTTGCCTTTCTTTCCAAATCTGTACAATGGGAACATCAAGATGCCTCATGACACTATTGTGAGGCTTAAATGAGAGTATCTGTTCACTCATTCATTCAACAAATGCTTGTTGAGCACTTACTTTGTGCCAGGAACTGTACTAGATGCCATGCATGGCGCTAGGCAAAGGGTTTTACTTGCCTCCAAGGAGACCACACGCTAGTGGAGCAGATAACTAGAAAAATAATCTCAGACATCTGTAAGTGCTGTGAAGAAAAAGAAGGCTTTAAGAGGGGAGCGGGAGGCATGGCGGCTAATTTCTTGATGGGGTGGTCAGGGGGTGTCTCAGAAATCCCACTGAGAGAGGACTAGGATGTAGTATGCTTAGTAAATGCTAGTTGGCATGGGCTGGGGGTGTAGCTAAGTGGTAGAACACCTGTCTAGCATGTGTGAGGTTCTGGGTTTGATCCCCAGCAAATAATAATAATAACAGTAATAATAATAATTCTAGTTAGTATTGCAATAAGAAGTTCCCCAATCTGAAGAGAAGCCCTTGTCCCAGAACCCCCTATGGAGTGCCCTGTAACCCTGTCCTTACCCTACACTGCCCCCAATCTCAATTGCTGTCTTAAGGGCACCCCACGTTAGGGCCCCCAGGAGGGAGGGAGTGATCACTGACGCTAGGTCACCTG
>PVKS010012566.1:0-53344 GCA_004027875.1 Aplodontia rufa
GTGGACAAGGTTGATGCCATTAATTCCAGTTTTAAGAAAACTGTTGGTTTTTTAACTCCTTTCATCTGGGTCCCGCTTATAAAACTATGAATTGTTACAAATTCATAAGTCATATATTAATTTTAAAAATCTTGTGAAATAAAAACAAATGGAACATTAAATAAATAAATATAAATGAGAAATGTTATTGGAAAATATATTTCACTTGTCACAAATGCTTATGCAAATAACTTGTAGAACTTATATTTTTCTCAAGCTTATAATTTTCTTTTGATACATCTGAAGAAGACAAATGTAGCTTGGAAGAAATTATTATATCGGTATACCTTGTCAATGTTCTGCTATCCACTTATTCTTAAGTGACCATTGTTAAATTCCTAAATTTCAAGTCAAAATATTCATTCAGAAATGAAAGCGTAATATAAGTAATGCAAAATATTTCTGTGTGAAAGAACAAATGTAGCATGATATTATAACATTGCAAGAACAGAACCTGAAAATTGCTTTAATAAAATTATTACATCAACTATAATATTTTAAAAAGCTTTACATAATAAACGTATAATGAATACCATATTAACAATTAAAATAGCTGGCAGGTAACTGTCTATAATCTGATTTTTCACATTAATATTCTTGCTCTGAAATAAAGCAATATCAAAATATGACAGGTAAGGACAGGAAGGATATCCATTTTAAGTGAAGGATAGCCATTTTAAGGCTTTTGAGTGAAAATTAAACAGGGATTCCAATAACATTCTTAAATGGCATTTTTAACTGTTTTCTTTTTCTGGACATCAAAAATGATACTTAAAAATAAAGTAAAATATAGTTATAAAGCACATGTTAATTACTGTTGACATTCTTAATATGCATTGTGTGTTTCTCCATTTATTATAATTTTAGAATGTTAAATAAATATATTGTATTTATTTTAGTGTCCCATATGGACTGTTCTATGTGGAGGTGGTATTTCTTGAAGTGCCTAGTTACTTCCTAGTGAATGATAGCCGAAAATAATAAATAAATCAATTTTATCTATTAAATTATGGATATTGCAAGTTGCAATACATAATAAAAGCTTTATATTTCCAATTCTTCAATTGGATGTTTATTAGTAAATATTTTCCTAAAAGAAAGCTATTAGGCAAATAGAAAACAAAAAGAAGACCTCTAGATATAAAATAAGAATAAAAATGGAAAAGGAGGTAGAGACAGTTTTTTGAGAGTTTGATTGTCAAAGAATATTTCCATTAATATTTGTTCAGGCAGTGTTTTTCAAATCATGGTGTTTTTAGAATATCTTAGAAACTTTCTAACAATATGTATATTATTTTATTTCTTAGATATTTCCCAGAAAATTATTTGATGTTAATGAATTGAGGAATAGAGTGCAAGACTGTAAACATTGTTTACCTAAAAGCAGAAGAGATTTTTGCAAGAAAAATATGCAAATAATTATTTAGATCCCTTAATTCCTATTGACTACAACAATGAATTTTTCTTCTAATTGAATGTTAACATAATAAAAATTGTCAGTAAATTAGTATGATCATTATGGAAAACAGTACAGAAGTACCTCAAAAACTCAAAATAGAACTACCATATTATCTGGCAATTCCACTACTGGATATATAGGCAAAAGAAATGAAGTCTAGATATTGAAAAGATATCTACATCTCATGATTATTACAGTATTAATTACAATGGCCAATATATGGAAACAACCATCAACAAATTGATGGATAAAGAAAATGTGACACATTAAAGTCACAGAAGCAGAGAATAGGATACTGATTAGAGTCTAGTTTAGGGACATTGGAAAGGTGTTGGTCAAAAGGCATAAAATTAGAGTTAGATAAGAGAAATAAATTCAAGACACCTATCACACACTGTTTTGACTATAGTTCACAACAATAAATTATATACTCAAAAATTGCAAAGATAGCATAATTTAAGTATTATTAACATTAAAAACTGACAAGTATGTCAGGTAATACATATGTTCATTAGTTTCCTTTAGCCTATCCCACAATGTATACATAAAAAAAACATCATGTTTTATACCACATATATACACATAAGCACTTTTCTTTGTTAAAATAAACATTTTTTTAAAATTCACATATCATAGACCTGCTTTTAACAGAAAAAAATGAAAACTTGCAAATCTATTTATTTTAAAATATATATTTATATTCTAAGAAGACTTGTTCAAATGTTTTATTTACTAAAATTTAGTACTTACATAACTGCTTGAATTTTAGATATAGCCATGTATTAATCCAGTATTATTTAGCTAATATTTTCTTTTAATTTGAATCACTCTTTAAGCTCTTTATTTTAATAATATACATTAATTCGTTAGTTGGATATGTTACTTTTATTTTTAATTCATTTCAAAATAAAAACATTTTTTAATTTTAAAATACAATTTGTGCTTGAGTTATTTCCTACTATGACGTAGTAAGTAAACTAGTCCTAGTGGAAATAATTTACTAAGTACAGAAGTAAATTAAAAAGTGATTATGAAGCATAACCATCCTTTTGTTAACAGTAAAACATACACAGGAAGAAAAATGATTATATACTAAAACATACACTTAAAATTTTTAGCGTAAGTACTGTTATTGTTTGGATCAGGACTATCCCCATACACTAATGTGTTGAAAGCATGATCCCCATTATAACACAGTTCAAATATGAGACTTTTATGCAATGATTTGATCATGAAGGCTCTGAACTCATTACTGGATTAATTGATCAAATTAATTGATCTTTTTCATGTTTCATTGATAGCTGAATGGACTACTGGGAAGTGGTACCTAGTTGTTGGAAGTAGTAATCTTTTCTCTAGCACCCTACCGCCTCTCTCTCCCTCTGCTTCCTGGTAGCCAAGAACTGGGCAGCTTTCCTCTGCCATGCCCTTCCACTATGATGTTCTACTGTATCTTAATTCCAGAGCAATGGAGCTAACTGACCCTGTACAAAAACCTCTAGACCTATGAGCCAAATAATTCTTTCCTACTCAAAGGTATTCTAGTCAATATTTTGGCCACAGCGACAAAAAAAAAAAAAAAAAAAAGTAACACAGATACCCAAATTGAAATTCAAACAGGTGTAATGGTTGCGGTATTGCTGCTTCTGTACTCCCTGAAGGACTCAGTGGTAAATTAGGAATATGAGACAAGTTCTTTGTGAAGAGATTACGAGTGTATGTGTGCGCAAGCATGCATTATTTGATTTACTAACTTTTATTCTGTTTTAGCATGGATAATAAAGAGTTAACTATAAGAGACTTAATTTTACCCGAATAAGAAAACTCAGAGATGACCCCCACACTGCTGTTCTAAATGTTCTTTTCCAAGTTTAAGGTCAAAGAAATGAAATACAGATTAGTCATTTAGATTTCTGCCTAAATTTTCAGAAGCCCTTTTAAGCAGGCAGCTCACATTAAATGCATGGTTATAAATCCTATTTGTAATAACTCACTTTAAATTTCATTTTATCACTTACTTTTTCCTATTTTAATCAATAAGATTATTCCCCTTGTAAAAACTTACAACGATAATTTGTGGCAGTTTATTATGCTATTTGAATCAAGCATTACCTTTACCTGTTTGAATCTAGATATTCATAAGACAAAATGAATAATTTGCCATGTTTCTTATGTCAAAATAGAACTTCATTGCTAGATAACATCTTTCCTTTAAAGATAAATTTTCTTCAATAGAATAGAGTGTGATATTAAATTAAAGATGGACAGACATTTAAAAATAATTCGTTATCCTTAGTGGAAGCAACACATAATCTGGGGGACCTATAGATATGTAGCAGGTAGAAGGAAGAAGAGGGAGAGAGAAGAGAGGGAAGGATGATAGGATGGGATCTGATGGGGGAAAGCAACAATGTAGCTTGCTCTTTACTTCCCCCAAAAGCTAAATGATATGTATGCAGTCATTTAATTTTGGAACATGAATGTGTATTATATATATTGTGTATTTTTATATATCTACATAGATATATATATCTGTTATGGGGGGAAATAAAGAATAGTCAAGAGACAGGGGTGTGGGTAATGTGGGGGTGATTCTGGATTAAGATCCAGATAATATCATATTGTCACTACATATGCATTTATGATGTACCAAAAAACTCAACTCCTCAATAAAAAAACAATAAAATACACAAATCAATAATTGGTCAATTTCTACCTAGAAATTACTTCCACAAATTCTGACAATAACTCACCTCCTTTCTCTCCTGCAAATTTAATATTTTTATCTTGAATCAACCACAGTTCTATAATCAATATATTTCTCAAACTTTGTTTTAGTCATTTAAATGTTTCCTTATTAATGCATAATCCCAAACATCATTCTATTACTCAAAATTGTTTCAGGATGTCATTGAAGTACACACCCTCCACTCTCACATATGTCTCACTTTGTGTGTATGTCACTCATTCAAGTGAAGCCTGTGGCTAGATGGGCATACTGAACTATTTACTCCTTAACAATTGTGGCTTGCATACTCATACAGTCCTTATACTTTTACAAACTGCCTTTCTGATTTATAAAGTTTTTTCTGTAACAGGCTTGCCTCAATAAACTTATTATAGAAATCAACTCAAAATTTACCTGCTGTATTATATCAACACTGGCTCACCCAAGTAACAGTTTATGCTGTTCCTTATGAAGATTTATAATACCAAATCTTATCTCTAGATTCTTCTCCCCTCGACTCTCTTTCCTTACTCTCTCTCTCTCTCTCTCCATCTCTCTCCCCTTCCTCCCATCCTTCCTAACAACAATGGACACCTTAAGGGTGAGGGTCTTATGTATTCCTTAATCTAACCATAAAAGGAATTAGTTTTCAGAATTACAGGTATTTGTAATTACATCCAAATTAGAATACCAGTTTTGTTTAAATAAAACATGCTTATTTATTTTATTTCCCCAGTGCATACTCTAACTCTACAAAAAGCAAAGTAAATATTTATCTAGAACTTAACTACTACATGTCTGTTTCTTTACCAGTACCTAATGTTACCTAACTCATCAGATTGTTGAAATGAATAAAGAAAACTACACAGTCTGGTTCATGGAAAGTGTAAATCGAATTTAATTTATTATTTTTATTTTACTTTTTACTCTAATAAAAACTTCACATTTGGTCAAAATAACATGGATTTTTAAAATGATACAATTAAAAATATGAGAAATGAATTTAATTGATATAGTTATACTGAAAGCTCTGGGCTTTTTTTTTCATTTCATCAAGAAAATTGAAATAAATTAAATATCTCATCCTACATTTCAGGTTTATGAAAGAATGAGAACTCTAGTCCTTTTTATTTAGTAATATTCTGATTTTATGAACTCTCACACACTCAAAATGCTTACTGATCAATTAACCACATTTAACTAATTTTGATACTTATAACCCAATTTGAAGATGTATTTGTTGGACTTCTGTATTAGCAACACCGTTATCATTGCTGGAATCTGTTTCCATGAGAGCAAGAATGATGTGATGCATTCTAATCACTCCCTAAAGAGTTCCCTGGTAATTGTATATGTCCACTAAATAAGGTAGAAGCAATATCTATATCCATTTCAAGATTTTGAAAAATGGATGCTTCAAGTATACATCCAAATTGACTTCCTAGTATAGTATACTATTTCATTTTTTAATAGCTTGGCTTGAACATAAGTTGTCTTTGAGAAGGTTAGCTATTTGCATCAATACCCAGAACTCATTGGTTGCTTGTTTCTCTAAAGTTATCTACATATTACAAGACACAGTGAAACTTGAACACACTTCAGATCCCTGTAATGAATGTGATTACATTCATGAGGAATTAAGAAATTCCTCTCATATAATACTCAAAAAAACACACTGACACTTTCTCCAGGCTTTCTTTCATAAAGTGTCTTGAATCACCTTTATTTAGAAAATTCAGAAATGTTTCACTTTTCATTTCCTAAAAATGTTAAAACAACTATATTGAAATTAGCATAATACCTTAACCCTTTACATACCTTTACTATATAATTACCATAATTACTAGTATCTATGATTCTAAAAACTCCACCCAGAAACACACCCTTAATTTCTTTCTTCCTCCTCTCAACAATAACTTGACTATAGATATCTATATCCTAGAGAAAGAAAAAGTTGGGAACTAACTCCTTAGAAAAATTCTATTCAAGAGTCTTCATTTCAGATTCAGCTAGGGAAGATATATCCTTCTGCTCAGAAAATGATCAATGAGAATTTTCAGTTTATTGTCTCCCACATTAAGATGAAATATCTTATTTTTTAAAATATCAGCACCTTGAGCAGAAACTCAGACATCACAGATCCTCAACAGTGATTTCTCAAATTTAATTCTAGAATACATTTTCTAACCACAACATCAATTTCCTAATCTATTTTACAATTAAATAATCCTTTCAATCTCATAATATCTTTTAACCATTATATTTGGATATAGTTGGATTCCTCTGTTATTCATTTTTAAATGTTTAAGACTAGTGATATGCATATATGGGTGCATGATTAAATTTTATATGTGATTTAATGACATAGTTATTTTGTTCATAAAGAAATGCAATTAGCAAAATATGCTGCTTAGTTTATTAAAATTGTTTTTCATTTAAATTAATTATAACTGTCTTCATTAATTGAGCATTTAGTTTGTCCTAGGCAAGTGTATTTATTAAGTATTTAAATCCTTACACAATATTTTTATTATTTTACTTTTAATGGTGAGAGATTTGAGTATTACAAAAATAATGCAAAAATGGATAATATACATAAACTTAAAATATTACTCCAGTTTTTCTGTTTGTTTGGTTTTTTTTAACTCTAAAGCTCAGCTTTCAGTGGTGTATATTTACCAGGAGGATTAAGTGACTATATCAGTTGTTGCCTGAAAAATGTCAGTGTGATAAATCGGTAAACCAGTTTCCTGTCTCCAGAGTCAAAGCATCATGCTGTTCGTGACAAGGTTTTCTTCTTGATAGCAACACTCGTGTGCACATTTGTGTACACACATGCACACACACACACACAAACTCTCCAAAATTATCCCCTTTTATTCATACCCTATTCATCTCTGTCACCTAAACCACTTCCCTTGTCCTCTATAAAATCTTCAAACTCACTCTTGCTGCAAGATTCTGTATTTCTAACTTAAAAGCATTTACAGAGAGATTTTAGAATTTCATGATAAGTTGTCCTCTTTCACAGCTCTGATGAAACTTCACTCTTACTAGAGAATCTGTTCAAATTTAAATAGCCACTCTTACCACAGCTGTCCCTGTCATACCTGTCTTCTATGTTCTGTTTGTAAGTTGTTAATATGGGTAAGCGATTTGTCTATTTGGTCTAAATCTATATCTCTAAGAGTAGCTCCTAGCTTGGCTCATGGTAAGTACTCAAATATCTTGTGCAATGAATGAATGACTAGCTGCACAATACATAAAGAAACCTGATATATGTAATAAATTTAACAAAACCCACACTGATCCACACGGAATCCGTTATGTTAAGAGCTACATAATTAGCCACAAAATCATGTCCTTGATAGTCATAGAGGCTTAAATTTAAATCTGTCCCTGTTTTTCTCTTTATTGTGACCATATGATTGTGTTTTCTTCAAGCCTTGTATTCTCTAATGTTAAATGCTAATAATTCCTTTTTTTTTTTTCAGGGCTGAGGACCAAACTCAGGGCCTAGCATGTGCTAGGCAAGCGCTCTGCTACTGAGCTAAATCCCCAACCCCAAATGCTAATAATTCCATCACAGCTTTATTTGGAGTAATGAATTAGAAGACCTGTACCACTTAATGCCATTTCCCTCTCTTTCTTACACTTGTAGGGTAAAATGCAGATGCATAAAGGTAAAATGAATATATACTTACCTGCTAAGCCAGAATTAATTTAATAATGAAAGAAGGCATTATTTATAATGATAGTGAGACAAAAGATGCATATCATGACTTCCTCAAGCAAACCGGAACATATGGTTAGCCTACCTGATAGGCATACATAAATTCAGGTATCAAAATGGATTAATAGCTCACCAAGTGGGTTGCGAATAGTGAATTGGCACTTAGCATCATTTGAATCATTTCCAAAGTCAATATTTGGAAATCTACAAATATTCCCAAGACACCTCTTCTTCTCTTTTCTTAATATAAAATAGGTGTCAATTAAATTCACAGTTTGAGATTTTAAGGAAGAAGTACAGGAAGGGACACTCTTAGTTTGCTCTAACTCTTGCTGCAAACAAGTATGTGATGGTGAGACTTTCTGCACTAGGGGCCAGGGTCTAGCCACTCACTTTGTGGTTGTTTGGAGGAAACTGTACAGGGGTACTTCCTGGTCCCCGGATCTCAGCCACAGTGGTATTTTTTTGATGTCAGACAGAGAAGGTAGCTCCCTGAAAATCAGTTCTTCACAGAATGGTTCTGAGTATTAACTCTAGAGGCCCTTCAAGTAATCAGCATCTATATTCTTGTATTACATCTCTTTCTGCTAATAATTGAACAGTTTTCTGTTTCCTGCCACTTAGACCATACTAAAATATATTACAGAGCCTCCTGACTTACAACACTGCTTCCCCCTTTTGATGCTAATATGATCTTTCCAGGATTTAGTGAATGGTCTTGACCAGTCTGTCTAAGCACCATATTAATGAAGGCTGATACACCTCTTCACCTTAGTCATGGATCTAGAATCACATGGATCTAGAATCACTGTCTCTAACTGATTGCTCCTCAGGAAGTTTTACTTCACATATATTGGCTATTCATAAATATTTCTGTGAGAAATTCTCTTGCTTTATACGAAAAAGCTACACAGATCCATTGACAATTGTATCTACTTCTGGGTTTTGTGATAATGAAAATGCATAACAAATCAAACAGCTAAAAATGAATGAATATGCTGTTCTGTATAGATAAAGTTATGCTCAGCTTGTAGAAGTTAGGCATTATATATCCACAGGATTAATCTTTAATTAGCATTTGGCTCAGCTCAATATGTTCTGGCTTTCTTTTTCATTAGTACCACAAGATATGCTCAATGTCTTATAGATTTTCTAGGATAGTCATCTCTGTTGTAGGTATCCGTGACAGTAGGAATTTGCTTATAACCTCAAATTTTTAAGTTGTCATAATACATATGGGTTAAGGACTTTCCACAGGTCAGCATAGATGTATTTCTTTTATTTTATCTGAGAAGTATCCAGACAGCATTATTGTTAATTATATCACAAGGTAAATATATACATACACACATACAAAGATCAGTACAGTGTTTTCAGATGTTCATGGTTGAGACTATATTTTTATCAAGTTTATAACTCGAAATGTAAAATGATGAGCAGTGCTTTTTAATAATTTATTATTTCAATAAGACATTTTAGCCTCAGGTGAAGCTGAATCAAAGGGAACATGTTATGGTGTTTAGATCACACAGACAGGAGAACATATTTGATTGGGGCAATTTGTTTAAGATCGAATGAGATCCAATTATGCCTATAATATGATTACAAATATGTAAAATTCATGAGTAGAAGTGGACAACAGTCAGTAGAGAACAGAAATTTTGCTGTAGTCAATTTGATACAATGGTAGGATTTGCAAAAGTGTTATTTTATTTTTAGATTACTGGTATGAGGAACACATAAAATACAGTGAATTAAACTTCTATTATTTCATCCCCAAATATATTACGATGACATCTAAATACTTACTATGTTATGAAAAGCCTTTTGAGGTTTACAGTTTGGTCAAGAACCCTGGTAATGCCTGATTGTGGAGCACTGTACTGAAGCCAAATGCTGCACTGGACGCCATGACACTTCTTCTCGGCTCCAATTTCCCACGCCTAGCACAAAGGGCGCAAACCTGATGCCTGCTTCCTCTTCCTCTTCTCTAATCCTCAAAACTGCCTTTCCTGACAGCAATAGCTGACGAAGTTAATGAGGCCATTCCTCATTGGACAGGACAGGCTAACCTGTCATTCTACTGTTGGTTCCTTGACTGTCCCCCTCCCTAAAAAAACCTGTGTGCCTTGGTAATAAACGGATTTTGAGCTGCCACCAACTCTGTGTTACTGACTCATTTCCCCGGCTGAGCGGAGGGGGCTCCCACTGAAGGGAGTCCAGGGGGAGCCCAGTTGCCGCACTCACCCTCCTGCTCGGCTCCGGGGGATGGTTCGGCTGGTCCGAGCCATCCCACCCGCCCTCAGGGACACCCAAGGTGGGACACCTGATGATCTGATTCAATTATGCTTAAATTAAAAACAAAGAAACAGAACCCCCAAAATATAGGCTTATCTATACCATGTAACTCCCTGTGACAGGGAATGGCAAAGAAAGGAATGACTGTCACCTGCATTCAAACTTTCTGCATTCAAGCTTTCTCAGTTCAACCAAGCAAATCCAACAAAAGGAAATATTTTGAGAATGGAAATTCCTTACAGTTAAAGACCACATAAATAATAACACTCAAATAATAATATGATACTTTTCCTGCAATATAAACACAGATAAGAAAATGGCACCAACTTGGAAAGAATATTAAAGGGAAAATAAGGACATTAAAATTATATTATATTGCCTCTGGCTTACACAAACTATTCCAAAGATGCAATGACTTCTGTCATACAAAATTTTAGATAATCAAAATCAGAAGAGTTCCTCTGTAAGAAGTTTTCAGAAAGTTTATGTTTTAAATGGCATTATGCCTTCAGGACTACATATTTCACATAAAATACTAAGAAACCAGAATACAAAGTAAAAGACCCCTAGGTATTTCAAATCTCCTATATTTGCTTTAATTTTTTTTCCAGGATGTGAGTTTCCCATAAAGCGTACTCAGAGTATCAAAATATCTACTGAAACAAAAGTGAATGAAATATTCAGTGAGTTTTCTTTAAATAACAAAACTAATATTAAAAATGTTGGCAATAACAACCCATTTTAAAGGCAAAACTTCTTTCATTCTGGACTCTTTATTTTCCCTCTCTCCATTTCAGTGGTTATATTTGCCACTGAATGACTGAACTCCTTTATCAGGGTCAACACATCTGTAATATATGCCAACATCAGCTTTTAAGATTTGCATTTTCAGTTTAATAGTGTAGTTAAATGGTACTAAAGGGTTCAAATATTCCTTTATTCCATTATTATAGAATAAATAAAACAAATGCATCACTGAAGATTTACCTCACTGAAGCAATAATTCATTGAAAATAGATTTTGTATATATATTGAACTCTGTTATCCTTTATGAATAGCTCAAAATCTTAAGAAGGAAAATTAAAAGTAAATTTTGATTAAATTTTTGTACTATTGGAAACTGTGGAAAGAATATTTTCAAATATTTTATTTACTGTATCTCTACAAAATAATCTCAAACATTGTTACTACTTTGCAATCCTCAATGTTGAGAAATCATTTTAAACTACTTAGCCTTGGATTTTTCTCTCTTCTTTACTTAATGGAATAAAAGTCTAGATTTAAGGTTCATTATTTTGAGATACTAAATACACAAATCAGTCATTCTTAGTTCTCATCAAACTTATCACACACAGGAAATTCTGTGGACTAAATATATGAGTCTATCCATACCACTTTTCAGTATTAAACCTGAATAATTAAGTTAATCTTACCACAGTGAAATAGGCATACCCATGTTTTTAGAAGCACAATTGGCAATAGCCAAGTTATGAAATCAGCCTAGGTTTCCACCAATGGATGGATGGATGAAGAAAATATGGAATATATGCACAAAGGGGTTTAATTCAGCCATAAAGAAATGAAACTATGGCATGTGCAGGAAAATGGATGGAACTAGTTACCATTACATTAAGCAAAATAAGTCAAATTCAGAATGTTAAGGGTCATATGTTCTCTCTCATATGCAAAAGCTAGAGAGGAAAAAGGAGAACCAAGGTGGGGATGAATCTCCCATATGTCAAAGGGAGATCAGTAAAGAAACCACAGTATGGGAGACAGGAAGGGAGGTGGGAAATGCTGGGGAGTGACAGTGGCCAAATTATATTGTTCTATTATGTGCATGTACAAATATGTAACAACAAATCCCATCAATATGTAATTATAATGCACCAATTAAAAATGTGAGGAAAATACATGGGTCAACCATTTTGTAAAACAGTTTAAAACTCACTAACATGAGTTTATCCACATAATAATATTTGGATATCCATTCACATATTGAATGCGGTGATATGTCAAACAATGTGAAACCCAAACAAGGTAGAAGTAAAATGCTGCCCATTTAATTGGAAATTTTTTTCAAAAAAAAATCACTACTTCAGTAAGTTTATGGAAAATTTGGAAATCTCAAATGATATCAATTAATTATAAATATTTATGGCATAACATTTAAATAAAATTTGATTATAAGAGTAACTATTTAATTATGTCCTTTTTGACTTATCAATTTTTCCTATGGAAGTAATTGTAAGCCTTTTTAAAGAAAAATACTATTAAATGAAAAATATTATTTTGTACCTTGCTTTTCTTACTTTACAATGTATTTTTCTCCAACTATATATATATATAAAATTGGATTCCAGATTACTCATTCACCACAATTTATTTAATATCCACCTATGGATGGATATTCGGATTGTTTTCACTGTTTTTTCTTTTTAATTTCAAATAAACTATAATAAAAAGCCTTTTAGCACAGTATCTTTGTATGATGACACTTCAATATCTACTGGACGAAGGCCCAGAATGTAATTACTGGTTCAATGGTACATGTGCTTTTATGTTTAACATTCTGCTACACAAAATCCACCAACTTTAAAATGAAGTCCAGTTTCATTGGACAGAGGTCATTGTGCTATATCCTTGTGATACTGAATTTGATTAGTCTTTCAGATTTTTGCTAACCTGATATTTAAAAAGATCTCACTGTTTCAATCTTTGCATCCTTGATAACTAGTGAACGGAACCTATTTTCATGGATGGTCATCCACAGTTTCTCTTCTGTAGACTTCCTGTTTATATTTGCTCATTGTCATGTGACTGTTTTATTCAGTTTGTTAGCACAGTTTGGGATTTGAAGTAGATATATTAACTGCTTATGTTAAGTATATCAAATATAAGGTTGAGCATGTGCATTTTTCTTTTTATGATACTTTTTTTGTAATACAGAAAGGTAATTGAGAACTGCTGAACCAAATGTCACCTAAGTGTATCATTGGTCATTTTTCTGAGCTTCTGAGCTTTTATTTGTTAAAGCTTTTATTTTCTGAGTTTTATATGTTAAAGAATCTAAATTTAAATTTTGAAAATTTAGATTCTTTAACAAATACAAAATTTAATTTCAAGAAAATTATACTGTTTAATGAATAAATTAATCACTATATGGTTTATTTGTGTTGTAGTATAGATTTACAGCTTTACAGGTCATATAAAATGGGACTTTCTCTTTCAATAGATAGCTATCTTTGGTCCTTCAAAATTAATTCATTATTAATAAACTGAATACTATTTCCATTTATTTGTAGAACTAGAAAATTATTCCAGAGTTAAGTTAAAATTTTAAAGCTTACTTAAATATGTAGAATGCAAAACAATAAGTATCCTAATTTTCTTCATTATGGCTCCTACACAATGAAAAAATGCAAAATGATCATAGGTTGAATTTAAATTTTACAAAAACATGAAAACAGTAATTAAATATGACAAATTATATTTTTCAGCATAGAGTGCCCTTCACCATATGAAAATCATACTGATGGTTATGGTTTCTTTCTTGTGGGACTCACATAGGTGGATTTCAGTGGAACATGTGGTTGACACAATGGTCTTAACCTCTTCCTGAAAGCTTTGATAGTTTACAGCATACTGTGTTATCACTTGGGCTCATTATCACTAAACCATTAAGACGACTATTATACTTTTTCAAATACCCTGCCAGTTGTAAAATTATACTACTCGAGTAATAGGATTCTGAACACAAACAAAAATATGTGTCAGTTACCCAATGATTCAGAATATGTTTTTGAATTTTAACAATCATATTAAAATACAACATGTGAACATTACTGTACAGAACTTCTAGAAGCATGGGAATAAGTCCATGGACTACTTAGTAGGTACTGATGTTCCATCCTCTCTCTGTTCCCCTTTTATAAGGGAAATACAGCTGTGTAGATAAAAATCAGAGTTAAAACAGAGCACTTGCATTTTTCCCAGTAATATACAAGCTTTCCCTATGTGCTGTCTAGCCAGGATCACCTCATAAGCCCTCTGGTTGCACATTAATCATGACCATTTACCAAGGATGAAATTGAAGCTCAGAAAAGTTTTCAGAATTCCCCTGAACCATGCAATTACTAGTTAAGAGACTTAGTTTTCCTACCTAAGCTGTCTTTTTCAAAGCTCCTGTCTTTCTGCTCCCCCAACCCTAGAGCAAAGACCTTCAGCGGAGTGTCTGCTATTTAACTGGTTCCTGCTCGCTGCCCATGGCTCCATTCCACTGCTCTCATATTTGCTGAAAAATGTTAGAAAAGGCAAACAGCTTATTGAAGAAATGAGCCTATGGCAGTCTATTTAATTCCAAAGCTCTTCCAAAACCTTGCCAATAATTTTAGCTGCTTTTTACCCTCAAATATGTAAGACTCCATATTTGCAAAAAATATATGAAAAATATATTTTGACATAATTAACAGCAATATGATTATGCAGATGGCCTAAAGTTACATAGGCATACAACAAAATGACAAAAATGCAGGGACAAAAAAATTGAGGGATCAGATTTGGATGTTTAATTCCCTGAATTTTAACCTTAATTGAATTCAGTGTTTCTTTCAGCAAAATTCCCTCCTGCTTTACACCTGAAAGCAGATGGAAGCAGATTGCATCATAAGTTCAGTCCTTTCAAATTACAATAGTTTATGATGCTCATCTGCATTTTAATCAGATACAAAGGATTTATTCCTGAAATGCATCAAGAAAGCCCATTTTCAGCACTTGGAAATGCATCAGAGGGTTTATAGCCAATCAACTAAAATATGTTGCACATTTTTACTTTGTATCTCCTTCCTCCTGAGTATGTAATATGACATGGTGAGAGGTGTCAGCAGTTTTATTAGAAGCTGTGCACAATCCTTTCAGAATAGCAATGAAAAGGTGACTTCAAATTCAAAATTCATTTTCATTAGAATTAACTCCTGTTTTTAAGGGAGTTATATTTTGCAATATTATCTAATAATCATTTATTTTTAAGTGTTAACCCCTAATAATAAATAGCATAATCAGAAAATAGGTGTTTGCATGTACTACAATGTTTAGATCAAATATGAATCGGTCAGCATGGAAACAAAGTAGGGCATCAGAATAAAACATTTGTGGCAGAATAAAAAGAAATCTCACCACTCTAATACTAGTAGAAGAGGTGAGATTTCCACTTTACTTTTTAGATGACACTATTTACTTCTAAATTTTATTATTTATTACGGATGAAATCAAATAATAATATTCATTATATACATTCGCTTTATTGAATAAAACATATGTACGGTTCCAATCTAATATTCTAATTACTAAAATTTTGGGATGCATTGCTTTTTTTTCCAGTAACTTTTAAATATAACTGAAAGCATAGAAGAGATAAAAGGGTACAAAATACAAATGAGTCAGTAAGAATTCAAAATAAATGCTGAAAATAAAAAGAATACTAATGAACTCATTATGCTTGGTAGCATGCTTTTATGAAGATATGTTGAAAATAATATGCATTATCTTGTAATATGTATGCCTTTAGTTAAAATAAATTTCAAGAAGCAGATATAGAAATGTTTCAGAATTTAAATCACCACATACATTCAATACTGTACTACCTTCTGGCAAATGTAATACTATAAAGACAATAATTACTAATATGAAACTGGAACAATCTTCTCATTTTTTCTGGTAATCCAAATTATTTTCTTATCTGAAGTTCATCACATGGAAATTTAATATATCACCTTTTTTTAACTTTTTAGGTGTTTATTGCCCTATTAAACGAACAGCATAGAGAGGCTGGAGTGGTGGATCAGTGGTTATAATGCTTGCCTGACATGTACAATGATGTAGGTTCAAACCCTAGCACCACACACACAGCAAAGTGTCAGAACAATGAAAGCCACAAGAGAAACTAAATAAAATTAGTACTTCTCTCTCTCTCACTTAAAAAATTAAAAAAAACAGAGAAAATGTTGTCAAAAATTCAATCAAGCTTTGTTATCTCTGGATTATTTCCATCTTTTAATAAATAAGTGCACTTTTAATGAATTGTAGTTATCTTGTTATAGTGATATGGAAAATAGAAGAGAGGAATTCAATTGTTTTGAGAAAAAATTGTATGTTTTGAAAAGGAAAGCAAATTGATATAGAGCTTTGTAATTATAGGTCTAATATTAATTTTTATCAGTACAGATTGATTAAGCAAATAAGTTAAATACAGGCTTCACTCTTTTTAGAAAGTGAAACATAGAAGATAATTTTAGCAGAATGAAGACAGCTATGGTGAACACAATTCACATTTCCATGAACACCTAAAGTCTGTTTCAGCTTTGCTATTTGCCGTGTGATTTTTGAACACACCATTCAGCACCACCGAGCCTCAATATCCCTACCACCAATTAAGTATTATATTTATGTTCAAAAATAGTTGTGAAGTGTTTAATGATATAATGTTGGTTTAACAATATAATGTTACCTGTCCCTGTGACAAAAGTTTATAAGATAAACTTCTTAAAGGAGGAACATTTAGTTTGGCTCCTGTTACAGAGATCTAGGCCCCGTTGCATGGCCAATGGCCAACTGTACAATATAGCAGAGATGAAAGCAGAGGTTGTTTTGTTTTGTTTTGTTTTGTTTTTAATATCAAGGTGGCCAAGAACCATAGAGAAAATCAGAAAGACATCAGGGTCCCAATATAACCTTCAAGAGCATGCCCTAATGACCTAAGGTCTCCAATTAGGCCCCATCTCTTTTAAATTATTATCATATATTACCTGTACAAATTAATGGAGTTCACTGTGAAATTTACATACATGTCTACCTTCCCTTCTTCTCTGTCTTGGACTTGCCCTTTTCCACCTTGTCCCCTTCCCTCATAGTCCCTTTTCTAGTTTCAAGTCATCTTTTCTTTTAGTTTCACATATGAGAGAAAATAAATAATCCCTGTATTTCTTTCTGAATCTGACTTATTTCATTTAATATGATGTCCTTAATTCCATATATTTCCCTGCAAATGACAGGATTTCCTTCTTCTTTATGGATAATATAATGTGTATATGTACCCTATTTTTTTTTTCAGTTTTTCTGTTGATGGGCAAGGAGGCTGATTCCATAGCTTAGCTATTGTGAATAGTGCCCCAATAAACATGGGCACACAAGTAACTCTTTTTGTAAGCTGATTTCACTACTTTGGATATACCCCTAGGACTGGGATAGCTGGATTAGGCCCTGCCTCTTAAATGTTACACCACTTCCTAGTAGCCCCACAGGATGGTGACTAAGCCACTAACATACGGCCTTTGAAGGATATTACACATCCAAGCTACGGCAAATATATAACAAAAGTCTTATTAAATTGTATGATTACAAATGTTAAATGTCCCATTTTTACAGTCACACTCACCATCTTCTAAAGTAGCTGTACATTTCCCAGAAGCCACTTGCTCTAGGATTCTACTAAGATTTGTCAAAGATAGGTACATGCCTAAAATGTGGAAATTACATGCAATTAAATCCATAGCCGGAGTCAGCCAGAGGGAGCAATAGCCAAGTGTGTGGGTGGAGGTGAAATTCCTGTTAGATTCCAAATGTTCTTGGGAGCCACTGACCTTCATTCCTCAGGCTGAGCTCTTTACTCTTAAATCCCCCCAAAATGTCTTAGTTTCTTCATGATTATTTCTCTCCTGTCTTTTCCAAACATTGTGTGTTGTTTTTCTAATATTAAATGCTTTTCATTAGAAATGCATCAAATGATTTATGTTCTCTTAGTCAAATTCTTAGCACACACATCAATATATCTTTTTATTTTTTTTACCATATCAGCTATTGATAATTAAAGGAATGTAAAGCAGTTGCACAAAGTAATCAGTCATATCCAGAGGTTTTAAAATACACAATGCAAATTTCAGTCAAGTTTGGCAAGATTCATAAACTTTCCCTCATGATGCTAACTTTTCATTGTCTGTGGATTTTTTTAACTGTTTTTCTGACTTCCTTCACTTCTCTGAAAGCTGTCCATTTCATCTGTTGTATGACTTATTGGCATGCAATTGTTCCTAGTATTCCTTTATAACTTCTCTTTTATTTCACCAAGTTTAGAGTGAATGACCTCTTTCATTTTGATTCTTGGAATTTCATTTAGCCTTCCTTTTTGTTTTCGTTCAACCTAGCTAAGTTTAACAATTTTGTTAGTCTTTAAAAACAAAACTTTTTTCCCATTGATTTTTCTCTACCGTTTTCCTATTCCCTATTTCATTGATTTCTGCATTAATCTTTATTCCTTTCTTCCTTGTGTTAGCTTTATGTTTAATTTGCTTTTATTTATCAAATGCCATGAGTTGAAATTTCAATTATTGATTTCATACAAAGCTTCTTTTTCAGTGTTGGTATTTACAACTATATATTCCCCTCTATACATTGCTCTTGATGCAGTCCATCAATTTCAGTATGCTATTCTCATTCTTCTTCATCTCAAAGTATTTTATAATCTTCCTTATGATTTCTTCCTTATTCCAGCTACTGGCTAGTATTTGGAAGTATGTTGTTTCATTTCTACACATTTGCAATTTTTTCTAATTATTTTCTTTTATTGTTTCTAATTTCATTTCATTGTGGTTAGCTAATATACCTTCTAAACTGTTTTATTTTATTTTATTTATTTATTTATTTTTATTTTTGGCTGAATACAGGGTCTGTTCTGGCAAATGTTCCACATGTGCTTGAGAAGAAAATATACTCTGCTGCTGTTGGGTAAAGCATTCCATAGATGTCCTTTAGAAAAAGTGGGTACGGATTGGGAGGATCTTCTTATATCTTAATTCTCCTCCAGTGATAATCTCTAAACCTTGACTATGGTACTTTCAGAGTGCCTTCCCACATTAGTAGCTGAGAAACTGGCAGATGAGTGAGGCAGCAGCTCCAGGGCTGCTTGGCTTGCCTCTCCCGGCATGAAACTTCTGCCTGAAAAGCTGGGGCAACGGCAGTTAAAGATCAGTATATCCAGCAATAAGTACATCAAAGATGGAGCCTGTGACCACAAGAAGCAACTAGACATCCTGAACTGTACTCCTGGAAACGTAGTTTCAGCAATATGCAACTAGGAAAAGATGAAATATGCTGATATCTTACCTCTTGGGAAGATACTCCTCCATCTAGGATATAGGTTAGAAGGAGTTCCACATTGCTGACTCTATCAGTCTACAAAAGATTTCTCATTTCACTAAGTTTTAAAGAGCTGATGGAGCTGGTATTAGCTCAAATAAAAGGTTTAGTCAGGCATGGTACTACATGCCCATAATTATAGGGACTTTGGAGGCTGAGGCAGGAGGATCACAAGTTTGAGGCCTCAACAATATATTGAGGATCTAAGCAACTTAGTAAGACCCTGTCTCAAAATAAAAAAATAAAAGGGCTGTGGATGTACCTCAGTGGTAAAACACCCATAGGTTCAATCCCCAGTACTAAAACAAACAGAAAACAAAGCAGAAAAAAATCAAAAATTCCAAATACTCTCAGTTCAGATGTTAGTACTCAGAGCACAAAATTTTAGTAGATTTTCCTAAACATTCCTTGTTTTGTTGTATGTCTTTAGGGCCGTTGACTTTACATGATGGTGGTGATTATTTTATTCTGTTCCTTACTTTCACTGGGAGTTAGTCCCTAGAATTCCTCAAGGTAGTATGCCACACTTTTCAAACTCACTAATAACAAAGTTGAGCTGGGAGAAAAAAGACAAGCATCCAGGGTAGTTGGAATTTAGGGTCCATAAAGAGGAAATCAGGTCCTTTAAAAAAAATAAAGAGGTTCATTTTGTCTCACATTGGGTCACTTACTTCAATGTCCTTGGTCCTCCTTTTGCATTATTTTTTTTAAATTTTACTAAGGAGTTGTTTTACAATCATAAATGCATATAAAGTAACAATAAGATATGCATTTGATCATAAACCATAGTTACCCCCACATTGCCGACACCCCAGTTTCTTGATTCTTCTATATTTCACCTCTACAACTGATATAAATGTCCATATATGTATATATATATATGTGTGTGTATGTGTGTGTGTGTGTGTGTGTGTATAACTGCAAATTTTCCAAAAATAAAATGATTGCATAAACATTATGTGACATCTCAGGGGGGATAAAGATTATGCTACATTGTTGATTATCTACCTAGATCCATCCCTATCCTCTCTCCCTCTTTCTTCTCCCTCACATCTCTCCTCTTGTCACCCCCCTTACATTTCTATGGTTCCCCTAGATTATATTTTGCTATTCCCTTGGTGGGTCTAATACATGAGTGTGATGACCTTTCACCTATGCCTGGGTTAGACCCAGCCTCCACACGTGAGAGAAAACATTTGATCCTTGAAACACTGGGTTGGGTTAACTGTGCTCAGCATGATTTCTTCATTGCCTTCCACTTATCCTCCAAGGCTACGATATCTTGTCTTGTTTTGTTTTGTTTTGCTTTGCTTTGTTTTGTTTTAAGAGAGAGGAACAGTGTGAGTGAGAGAATCAATTTTATTTAGTTTTTCATGAGCTTTCATTGCTCCAACACTTCATTGTGTACATGATGCTGGAGTTTGAACTCATGTCCTTGCACATGCCAGGCAAGTGCTGAAATTGCTGAGCCACCGCTCCAGTCCTATATTGTTGTTTCTAATAGCTTAGTATAACTCATTGTATATACATACCAGAGCTTTTGGATCCATTCATTCAGTGAGGGCCATCTGTACTGATTCTACAATTTAGCTATTGTAAATTGAGCACCTATGAACATTTTTTTTGGTATGTAACTGTAATGTGCTGAATATAACTCCTTTGGGAAAATACCCAGAAGAGGGATACCTGATTACTATGGTGTATCCATCTCCAATTTTTTGAGGGTTCTCCACACGGATTTCCAAAGTAGCTGCATCAGTCTGCAGTTCCACTAAGAGTATGCCAGTGTTCCTATCTTCTCATAACCCCTGCAGCATATCTTATTGTTTGTATTCTTAAACTATGGCAGTCTGACTGGAGTGAGGTAAAATATTAATGTAGTTTTGATTTGCATTTCTCTGATTACTAGTGAATTAGAACATTTTCTCATGTATTCCTTGGCATGCTCAATATCCTGTTGAGAAGTTTCTGTTTAATTCTCTGGCCCATTTATTGATTGGATTATTTGTGTTTTTGATAGTTATTAAAGTACTTTGTAAATTTTGGATATTAGTACCCTGTTGAAGGAATCATACGCCATGATTATCTCCCATTCTATAGGCTTTCTCTTGACAGTTTTGACTAATTCCTTGGCTGAGTAAAAGCTTTTCAATTTAATGTCATTCTACTAATTGATTCTTGTCTTTAATTCTTTTGCTTTGGAAGTCATGTTGAGGAAGTCATTGTCAATTCACATATGCTGGACTGTTGGTCTTAATTTTTCTTCTATCAATTGTTTGGTAGCTGACTTAATTCCTATTTCATTGATCCACTTTTATTTGATTCTTGTGCAAGGTGAGAGCTAAGGATCTAATTTCAACTTCCTGTACATGGCTGTATGGTTTGTCCAGCACCATTTGTTGAATAGGCTGTCTCACCTCCATGTTATATTTTGACCCCCTTTATCAAAGATCAGATGTTTAAAGATTTGTAGGTTTGTCTCAGTCTTTTCTTTCTCTCTTTTTTTTTTTTTAAAGAGAGGACAGTGAGAGAAAAAGAGAGAGAGAGAATCAATTTTATCTAGTTTTTTCACATGGCCTTCATTGTTTTGACACTGAGTTGTGTACGTAGTTGCTGGGTTTGAACCCATGTACTTTGCATATGCCAGGCCAGTGCCGTAACACCCGAGCCACTGCTCCAGCCCCACATCTTCTTGATGTGCTTTTGGATGTGATTTGCCAGAACTTTATTAAGAATTTTTGCATCAATGTTCATCAGGTATATTAGTGTGTAATTTTCTTTTTCTGATATATCTTTGTTGGGTTTTGGTTTTAGAGTTATGAATGCTTCATAAGAAAGTGTTTGGGAGAATTATCTCCTTTTCAGTATCTTGGAATACCTTAATAAGGAGAGGTGTTAACTCCGCCTCATAGATGTGGTAAAACTCAGTGGAGAATCCATCAGTTGCTGGGCTTTTCTTCTTTGGAAGACTTTTAATGCTATATGAATTGTGCCTGTTAATGGGCTGTATAGAATTTCAATATTGCCTATTTGGGGATGTTGTATGTCTAGACATTTTTCATGTGTCCCAGATTATCTAATATAGAGAAGTATAGTTTATGAAAATATGTTCTGATAATCCATGTGATTTTCATAGGGTCAGAGGTGATCAATCTCTTTTCATTGGTGATTTTGTTGATTTGCCTCAATTCTCTCCTTTAGTGAGGTTGGCTAAGGGTCTGTCACTTTTACTTATTTTTCAAAGAATCAGCTCTTTGTCATTTCTTTTTATTGTTTTTTGTTCTCAATTTCATTGATTTTAGCACTGATCATGATTATTTCCTGTCTTCTGTTGACTTTAGGGTTAGATTGTTCTTCCTTTTGTAGGGATTTGAGGTAGAAAATTAGCTTGTTTGTTCAAGATCTCTCCTGATTTTCAATGTAGGCAATCAGTGCTATAAATTTTCCCCTTAAGAATGCTTTCATTCTGTCCCAAAGGTTTCAATATGTTTTGTCTTCATTCTCATTCTCTTCCAAGAATTTCTTGATTTCTGTTCTCATGGCTTCTTGGATCCATTCTTCATTTAGTAAGGTATTATTAAATCTCCATGAATATGTGTGTTTTCTGTTATGATTTTGTTAATAATTGCTAGTGTCGTGGTGTTTTAAGTCCTGGAGTAATTTTTCCACATACCTGGGAGCATTGATGTTTGGAGAGTAGATATTTCCTATGGTTACATCTTCCTGTTTTATTGTTTCCTTTCCTAGATTGTAGTGACCTTCTTTATCTCTTCTGATTAATTTCTGTTTGAAATCTACTTTGTTGGATATAGGTATTGTAACTCTAGCTTGTTTTCTTGGGCCATATGCCTGAATGATTTTTTTCCATCATTTCACTCTCAGTCAGTCTCTGGATGTCACTGGCTGTAAGGTAAGTCTCCTGTAAGTAGCATATCTTGGGGTTTTGTTCTTTGATCCAATCTGCTAGTCTGTGTCTTTTGATTAGTGCCTTGAGACCATTCACATTCAGTTTTAGGATATTTATGTGGTTGTGGTTAATAGACATCATGTTTTATTAGTGAGTTCTTTGCTGTCTTTTGATAGTGGACATTTTTATTAAATTTCCTGTTAGTGGTTTTTGAGGAGTGTTTGCTTGTTCTGCTATCTGGAGTTAACTTTGAGGATTCTTTGCAATGATTGTTCCTGCTGCAAGTTTGATCTTATCATGAAATGTTCTTGTTTTCCCATCAAATTTGAAGCTGAGTTTTTCTGGGTGTAGTATTCTTGACTATGTGTTCTGGTCATTAAGACACTGAAAGATCTTCTTCCAGGATCCTCTTGATTCTAGAGTCTAAACTGCAAAGTCAGCTGTGATCATTATTGGTTTACCTCTGAATGTGATTTGACATTTCTTTCTTTTTATTTTAATATTATTTCCTTGATATCCTTATTATATATTTTGAACATGATGTGTCTCGGTGAACCTCTCATTTGATTTGGCCTACTGGATATCCTATATGCTTCTTGGATAAACATATCTGATTCTATTTTAATATGGTAAATTTTTTCTTTAAGTATTTCATTGAGAATATTCTTAATGTCATTTGTTTGTGTTTCAATTTCTTTCTGTATCCCAATTACTCTTAGACTTTATTTTCTGATTTCATCCCAAATATTTTGATAATTCTGCTCATGTTTTGTGGGCTCATTTTTTTGTTTGTTTGTTTTATGTCATCTGTGTGCTCAAACTTATTCAGCTTATCCTTATTGTTGGAAATTCTTCCAGAGCTGCGGCTGTTATTTCTATAGAGGTTAGGCTATTATTAAATTCTTCCATTGCTGTTCTTATGTGATTGACTGAAAATTTTAGCTCCTTTTGTTACTTTCTGTTCCAGTATGTCTATTTCTTTGTTAATAGAATTTTTCATCTCTTGAGTTTTCTCACTTAGCCCTTCATTAAATATCCTTTCAGTTCATTTTTCCTTTTAGTGATTAGATTATTGATGATTTTTCTAGGTTTTCATCCTGCTCCTTGTCCATGTGTTCCTTGGTTGGGGAGTTGTGGGCTTGCAGTGAACCTTTTCTGAAGGACCCTGTAACTGAAGCCTGGGTCAGCATGCAGGGGCTGCTGGGGTGGTGGATCCAGCAGGGTTTCCCTGCAGGTGCCTTAAGGGTCCCACAACTGAGGTCAGTGTGCAGTCCAGGGCTTTTCTTTTAAGGATATATAGAGAGCCTGCCATTTCAGGTAGACAAATATGCATATTAGCTTGATATTCCTGTGCTTCATAGGCACTACATTTCTTCTGCTAACAAAAGGTGTTCCCAGGACATAGACAGACCTTCTGCTGATAAAGATGCTCAGCAGCACAGGTCAAAGAACAGAACTTCCATGCCCATGCCCCTAGGTTTAAGGGAATTGAGGGATTATCCAAGGGAAGGAAGAACTTTCACATGAGACCAAAGGAGTGAAAAGTAGTGAAACTAACCTGCATCTTAGGCTCTCACTCCAAGATCTCCTACCACTGTGCTGGGAGAAATCTGATCTACTCTCTATGCTCTCCTTCTATTCTTTTCTTGAATAGAATTTGCCTGTTATGCTTATGTTGGTGTCCATTGGTTTCATTCTTCAACTCTGGAGACACAAAATTGACTTCCACCAAACTGGCATCAAAATCATTATAAAACAATACCTTTATATCTAGTGAACGCTATGAAGAACTGGTGATGGGAACAGTGCATCCCCATTGATTCGCCTCTCTCTGTGCATATGGGCCATATGGTCCCCAGGACCTGAAATGCTGGGGTCAGTATTCAGTTTATTTTCCCATGATAGGTACCTTCCTCTCCAGTGCTTCTCAAAGTTTCATGTGTATACAACAACCTGGACCTTTTTAAAATAATATTTCTGACTCACAGAATCTTTCTGGAGTCAAAGACATTCTGTTTCTGTAATCACTCATATGATATTGATGACACTAGTTTGTGAATCATTCTTTAAGTAGTAAGGATTGTGTCATATCACAGAGCAAGTCTCTTAAAACAAGCCACCTATTATATAAAGTCACAATGAATTTTATATTCCTATGAACAAATCAGCATGTTGGGAATACTTTTATCCTAGAAAAAAAGAAAAGCAACAATAAAATCAACAAAAAAATGCACATGCACATCTCAGACTTTCAGATGACATTATAGAACTTTTAATAGGAGAGGTATGTTGGGTGTGTATGAGTGGTCTTTATTTAAATATACAGATATTCAGCCTGTAGCAAGCCTTCTAGTGCTCCAAAGTAGCCCATAAATGTATGGCTTTTCCCCACATGTTCGTTAATTAATTTCCCCGAAACAAATTGCCACAAACATAGCAGCTTAGTATAACACCTATTTATTACTTCATAGTTTCATTACGTCAGGAATCTAGGCTCAATGTGACTGGATTCTCTCCTCAAGGTCTCACTAAGGTAAAATTAAGGTACCAACCAGAGCGTTGATCTCACCTGAGCTTGAGGCCCTATTCTAGGTGTGTTCAGATTGTTGGAAAAAATAATTCCTTGCAGTTGTCAGATACAGGTCCCTATTCTCTTGATAGCTATTGACTAGGGCTTACTCTCAGCAATTAGAGCACACTCTCAGGTCCCAGCTAAGGACTATCTCATAAGAAGGTAGATCAGAAGTAGAAATTTCTGCTCTAATCTTTCAAAAATAATTTGATAATTGGGTAATCACAGGAGTAGTGCCCCATCACCTTTGCCACATAATGTAATACAACCAATGTTCAGGTACCAGAACACTATGGAAAACAATATTTAAATTCAGAGATTTAAAAGTCTATATTATATAGTGGGTCCCCATATGCAACATCATTGTATAAATACAGGCTTTAAAGTATAAAATATTGATTTATAAATTTTTGCATGAATTTTCTATTTATAGTTCATAAAATAATTGTTCACTATTGATTTTAGACCCTTTTTAAAATAAATCACTATCATTATAACATTTGTTAATTTTTTCCACATTGAAAAAATAAGTGTGCTCATTCATAGTTTTAAAATTCCAAGAATTTCAATGAAATGGCAAATGCTATAACCACATTATGGGAGTAGGGTACCTAAAATGAGTTTAAAAAGAGATGAACAAGGGCTGGAGCAGTGGCTTGGTGGTTGCGGCGCTTGCCTGGCATGTGCAAGTACATGGGTTCAAACCCCAGCACCCATGTACACAACTAAGTGTCGAAGCAACGAAAGCTATGTGAAAAATTCAATAAAAATTGATTCTCTCTGTCTCTCACTTTTCTTCTCTCTTAAACAAATAAAAGAGATGGAAAAATATTTCTTGCAGATATCTAGCCTACAAAAAAATCAGTACTTCTTTTGCTGTCTAAATGTTCTGCACTATTCTGCACTATGCATTTCAAAAGTATATGTAATATGAATGATGGTGGAGTTCCAGAAGAACACCATATTTTAAACAAAACTATCTGTAATTCAGGTAACTATTACCCTTCTGTAAGCCATTATAATAGTTATTTATTTAAATATGGTGTAGAAAGTTATTTTTCTTAAATATTTTTACTTATTTGTATGCAAGTTACTTAAGGTCTTATATCTCTTTTGTAGCAGTGATTAGCAATGCACTATTTATATATAACTTTTAAAAGATAATTAAAAAATAAATTCAAGATATGCTTATTAATTTCACTGAGAAATAAGCAAGGAATATATAATAACCTTATATGTATATGTATGTATATATATCATATTAAATATATAATTATTACTCTTATTCTACATATTAGAAACTGTAAACATAATGCATATTTGTTATAAATTAACCATGAGTTGTAGTTCCCTATTAGACTAGGAAGAGCTAATTTTTTAGGACTTCCATTCAAGACTACTCCTCTTTCTAATTATACAGATAAAAATTAACAGAAATTCCTTTTCAGCACAAAACCTAAAAAAGCTTAGTGTAATTATTTACACATCTGTGCCACAGTAATTGTATTGACTCATCAAAGAAATTCCTTTTCATTGACTCTCTCCAAACCATCCAAAATATTATTGTAGTGATTTTTCTAAAATACAAATTTAATCATGTTACTAACAAAATCAAAACTTGCATATGCCTTCACACTCTCTAATGGATAGAGTTAAACAATTTCTAGGTGAAGTTCTCCTAATTATCTATTTTGCTTTATTTGGAGTTGATCAAATATATTAATATGGTAAATTAAATGGCATACATCTGCTAATCAGTCAAAAATATTTCCAGTCTTTGGGTTTTTCTGAGATATCTATTCCCTTAACTGACTCAGTTTTCAATTTGAACAATCTCACTGTCCAAGTCATTTATGATCTTGCAATCATTAGTTTGAAAGTGACATAGATCTTTCTTTGGGCTACACATCCAGGAGAAATGGACTTTGTACTTGTGACCAATTGGGAGACTTCTTTTTTTGTGTATGAAACTCTGCAGTATTCCATCCCTAGCAAGTGCTGGAATAACATGGATAATCATTATCAATTTTAAGCAAGTTATATTTTCCACTTTACTTAGCTTAATAGGACCTCCTGATACCATCATTGTAGACTAAGAGAAGGTATGCATATGTAGAAAAACACTATATAGCAACTGTGTAGTATATGTTGGCATTGAGAAATGTGAACTTTGTATGTGTACAGTTTCATGCAGTTCTGTATCACTGGAATTCTAATGCAATGTGGGCATAGAGAAAATATATTTTATTTTTAAAAATTTTACATAATTATTTATTCTCATATAATCTTAAATGCTACATAGCATGCAATCTGTAAAATAAAAAATACAGATTCTTGTAGTCTTTTATCAGTCCTTTGTAATTAGCAGCAGTTGTAATCAGCAGCTTGCTTACGAATTGAGAATTTCCTAACTCCAGTCCTTGTTAACTCAGAAAACACAGCTGTGCATGTTATCTCTGCCCACCTCAGAAAGAAGTGTTTTTAACAGTCACTCTCCTCATTGGAATTCAGTGTGACTTGATAAAAGCAAACAACTACCAGCATTCCTGGACAGAAAAGGCCACATTTCCATAGATAAAACAAATGTTTTGGCACTGAAACTCTACCCACTTGGAGACTACTCTGACATGTGGTTTCTGTAAAAATTTCTCCTAAATAAAATGGCAGAGTGTGCATAGTAGATTTTGTATATTTCTTAATTTTAAATCTACCTATAGTATTCAGATATTTAAACATTTAACATGTCTCAATAGTAAACGAACTGAATTTTTTAACACCAATCCTGGGTATTGGAATTGTTTTCTTTTCTTTTCTTTTCTTTTTTTTTTTTTGGAAAGCATATTAGATGCATTGAAACTAAAAAGATGCTGAATCTTTTTTAATGATTGGTTTATGAAGAATAAATAATAATGGAGGAAAATGGACTTTCTTACTTTCATTTTTCATCAGAAATACATACCATTGAGCTTTTATTCTCTCTTTCTCTCTTTCTCTTGGTGGTGCTGGGGATCAAAGAGATTCATATGTGGGTAAGCATTCTACCACTGAGCTACAGCCCCAGTCTTTCATTTAGTCCTTTTAGAATTTAAAAGTACTAAAATAAAAACCCATTTATAAATGATAAATGGCTGTGTGAAAAATGGAAGCTAATATTGTTAAATCAGATTTATCGTTACTTTGTTTGAAATAGTCTTTGGCTCATAAGATCTCAGGCAATGATTACAAAAATAAGAGTAATTTATGTTCAATGTTTATATTTATAATCCCTGATATTATCACTAAAGATCCTTTTAAAGTGTATATACCAAATGAATTTAAAATTAGTCCTGGAATGTTTGTGTACCTTTTTGTCATGTCAGCAATTAAACTTATACTAGCACGGAACACTGTCCTAAATCACACCGAACTTCAGTCCAAAATTTCATTTAATGTGCACACAATACAATGGAAACAGTTATGCTACTCTAAAGTTACTAACATCTGTACTCTTTTATTATTCAAGTAACACATTTAGAGAAAAAGAATAAGGGTGAAAATATACATGCAGTTGACCTTTAAAAATCTACTTAAATAAGAAGGTTTTTATTTGTTTGACTTTTACTATTACTGTCAATTCTCTACGAATATTCCTTCTCAATCTATGAATTTTGCATAATATTAAAGCTTAGTAAAGTAGATGTAGTCATGCTGCTTGAAAAAAATCCACAGGATGTGTTGCATTTCCTTATGCCATCAAACATTAATAGATACCCTATGTTTAGTATACTAAACAATAATTGGAGATAATGATGTTTTTCATGCTGCAGCATGACAAAATCAGAGGACAAAAAATAAGACTCCCATGGTTTGGAGCAGTGGCTCAGGAGTTGAAGTGTTTTCCTTGTATATGTGAGGGCCTGGGTTCAAACCCCAGCACCACATACGCAACTAAGTGTCAGAGAAACAAAGGCCACATGAAAAAATAAATAAAATTGATTCTCTTTCTCTTTCTCTCTCACTCTGTGTCTCTTTCTACAAAAATAAATAAATAAATAAATAAAAATAGCAACAATTCCCTGCCTCCAAGTAGTCAGTTATCTGATAAGAAAAATATGGTAACCTAATCATACCACATGACAATGCCCATAATGGAAAGAGACCCAATGTATCAGAGTATGAGAGAATTCTTCACAAAAAATTTCATGCCACAGGAAATATTAAAAGAATCAGTATGAATGACCTATCAAAGTGTCCTTATGCTTTATGGAATGCACTGATTAGGTTAAGGCTCTCATCACCCAATCTTTTCACCTCTAAATTTTCTGGCATAGTCTCACACGTGCTTCTGGGGAACATCTCATATCTGAAGGTATAGCACCTGTCAGCTAACTACTCTCTGGAATAGATTCTCTCTTGGAGGAACTATGAGGGGTACATTACTATGCTTCCTGCACTTGGAGAACCGTAACCCCCCAAAATGTTTAAGGTTCTAAAAAAAAGTTAATGACAGCCAATTTCCTTTACAAAGCTTCATGTACTTTTTTTGAAGCTTGTATTTCTGGAGTCTCTATAGCAGTAACAGAAAAAAGGGGAAAATATGTCAGTTCCTGTGGTTCTGATAGTTTTCCTTATTTACATTTCCTTGCCCAATAAGTCTGTAGGTCACCTTCGGCATTCCTTGTCTCCTCCCAAGTAAGTCTTGTCCATTATCAATTTCATCATATTTGGTAAATTAATGGTTCAATACAGAAAATAACCTTTGTCTAATTATATTTTTCCTGAATATTTTATTGTCATTTTCTATTTATGGCTTTTATATTAAATGTAAATTGTATGTTTTAGCAGTAAATGTATAGATTTTACCATTTAAAATGCAACTGGTGGGGCTGGAGTGGTGGCTCAGCGGTTTGGGCGCTTGCCTAATAAGCACTAGGACCCAGGTTCAAACCCCAGCACCACGTACACAACTAAGTGTTGGAGCAACTAAGGCCATGTGAAAAACTAAATAAAGTTGTTTAAAAAAAATGCAACTGGTTATTAATGACCATTGTAATTGTTCACTGATCAATAAATGATATTATGACTTTATGTCTTACTGTCATAGGTAGGCACATAAAAACATTTTTAACTGTCTTAAATAATTTTAAGAAATAGGATTTGTATTAATGTGAGTTTAAAAATATCAACTTAAATTCTTTACAACTTGGAAGATATCTAAATTTTAGCAATCCTTGGCCTTATGAAATATTTAAAATTTTTGAAACATATTGTCTTAGGACTTCTATTTTCAGCCAACTTCATTTTTCACTATTCTGCATCTCACACTTTCTCCTCTAGTGATAATGAGGAACATGAATGCATTATATTTTAATATACTACAATACTTCATTTCTTTAATTATACTATTCTCTGTGATTCCATATACATGCATCATTTTAATCCATGCTCAAAGCCTTGGTTTGTTTATCATTTCTGTCAGATAGCTACTGATTCTCTATAGATGCCTGCTTCATATTTATCTTATTCCTTAATTTTTCAAGTCAGGAATGAAAATTTATTTTTATGATCTAAAAGAATAACAAGACTGAATTAAAATGGCAGTTGTTCCATAAAAAAATGTGGACAATCAACCTTTCTTTTCAAAAGAAGTTTAAAATTCTACTCACCAAAATTTCCATCATGTATTGTGTTATAATTTTAAAAAGGTTTCATGTAACTGCAAAAAATGGTTTCAAATAATGTTCTGCTTTTTAATCTAAAGTGCTTATCAAATGAATTAGAAAATATGAGTAAATCACATTTGCTTTCCTTTTATGATAACATGACCAAACTTATTACTGAACACTATATATCTAAAGCTCATTTTTCTCTAAAAGGATTAATTACATAATTTTCTCTATCAATGATATGTAACTTAATGATTTGAACTTCCATGACTATGTACCTAAATTATAAAAGTCATTTGGGGCAAATTGAAGCTTTTTAATTAATATATGAGAATGACTCTAAAAATTTGTGTGAGATCTCTGCTGTCTGCAAGAACTGTCTAAAAAATTAATTAGCAAACTGGCTTATTAGCATAAAATAAGACATGCACTTTTAATATATAACATCTCCCAGTATGTAATTAAAAAAGAAACTATACTTGTATTTTTCAAACTACTTTATTTCATTTTATGTATTTAAAGTGCATATCTAAACTTTTGGATAACATGCTTGAATCTGACAAGATGGGTACTAGGACTTAATTAATGAGGATCAGAAGCCCTGCTTCTGTTGTATACCTGCCAGAACTGGCAAAATATCCACTCTCTACAAGCAAGAAGTCATCATATTTCATAGTTACGATGTAATTATATTGTTATTTCACAGCTGTCAAAAAGCAAAGCCTTGAAATATAACTTCTTAAAGTACATAGTTAAAAACTTTCTCAACATTTTAAATGAGAATCTTTCAGAGATCTTGTGAATACTATAACTAGAAGCACATTACGTAAGAGACAAGAAGATCTTTATATGATTTTCAATGGATTTTTAAAAATCCTGTAGTCTAAATTCAACTTCCATCAAATAGCTTTTCATATGCATCAAACAACATATAAAGCAATGTTATAAAAATTTAACTATTTAGTCTAATAAAGACAAATCCAAAAGCTGATCAATTAATAAATGTAAAACATGTTAATATTTTAAAATATATTTAAACACAATGAGACCCACTATTCTGTATAATTGAGATGCACCAATATATTTTTTTATGGTTCTCAGACATTGTTTAGATATAAAGTGAAAGACAAATAGAGAAACAACATAAAAGATCCACGAGGAGACTGGGGATAAGGGTTATATGAGTAAAGCAATGAACAGGAATCAAGCTGATTTTAGCACACCAAGTCCATGCCTTAACATCCTCTACAATACTAAACCTGAACTGGGAGTGAGATTTGAACTTCCTTATAGGCAGTGGAGGACAGTATAAGAAGATATGAGTCTGTGTCCATACCAGATTGTGAGAAGCCAGGCAGTGTTTCTTGGTTCTAAATGATCACAGAAGTAATTTCACTGCATTAGGATAGGCCACTTTGTAGCAAGTGAACTTACATATTCCTAAACCTACCTAAAACAATATTTCTTATAAAAACACCATAGGCCAAATCACACTGCACTTCGATCAGGATATGGAAGACATTGCTGAGAGTTATAAGCAATATAGATCAGCTCTATGTGCTCTGGTATTGTGGTGATATCTGAATATAAACCATTCATTATTATATGTCATTTTACAAATTGGTTGTTAATTATTGAAACAATAATTAAAAGGACTATGGATAATATATGTTTTTGGCAATTTGCATGAATTATAATATTTTAAAATTGTTATTTTTGATATAAATAAATGATTTTTAAAATTGTGCAATAAAGTGAGACAACTTCAGAAATATAATATTGAGTAAGAGGAAAAAAACAAGTAACAGGAAACTAGATAAATTATACCATTTTAAGTATTGTTTACCTAAAGACAAGTAAACTTAAACAATATATTTGGAGATTTATATACATGTATATATGTGCATATTTAAATAACTATATTAATTAGAAAAAATAAAAAACAAATATTCACCATAAAGGATAAGCTTGGATCTGGATTATGTAACTGTTAACAAAATAAATTTGAATTAAAAAGTTAGTATTGGTAGTATCCTTAAGCAGGCATAGCTTGTCACTTGTGTTGTTTTCTTCTACTTTAGTTATGGAAATTTTTTACATTTTTTCTTAAGAACAACCCCTAAAATTTGTAAGCTTTAGCTTTATCAGAATCTATAACCTTATAATGTTCTCTATCTTTCAGTGTTGGATTTATGGATGGAGATTTCATTACTGTGATCAGAACGTATGCTCTTGTTTACAGCAAATATATAGAGAGTGAAAGACAAAATCATAAGTCCTATTTGAAGTTATTTTATTTGGAATATAGGTATTACGTGTACGGTTAATTAAGAATAGAGTTATTATTTTGATAGTTCAGTGAGCAAAAAAGGGTTTAAGTCTACTCATTAGAGGAAAGTGTATAATAAAACTATGCAGAGAAGAAGATAATTAAGTGACTTCCACTTAGATTATTTCTCAAAATGGGCTGTGAATATGAAGCCACACATCCCCACAATTCCATGTAATGAAAAGTGTAGAAAATATTTAATGATAAAATGTATTATAGGAGATGACATTGCAATCAGAAGTTAGAGGGTACTTTGAAAACAGCCACATTTGTTATGTATTGTTGTGTAATAACCATCCCAGAATCCAATAGCCTAAAACAGCAGATGTTTACTGTGTCTGAATTCTGGTGATGTGAAATGCTGGAAGGCCTTTTGCTTGATGCTTCTGGCACAGTGCCTCTCATAGGGTTGCAATCCTGCTATGAGCACTCACACAGTCTCATCTGGGCTCAACTAAGTGAGTATCTGGTTCAAGTTCACTCACATGTCTTTTGATAAGCCTCAAAATGTCCTTTTCCAAGTTCCTCCTATGCCTGCTAGAAGAACTCAGGCCTCCTGACTGGTCATGAGACATCAATTGTTCTCCATTGGGCCTTCTCAGGAAGCTACTCAACACAACATGTCACTTCCTCAGTCAGTGATCAAAGAGAGAGGGAAGAAGGACACCCAGAGAGAAGTCATAATGCTTTCAGGACCCAATATTTTAGTTATAATCTTCTTGGAAAACTGAAAACAACAAAATAACCTTCAAAAGTTTAGATTTTACATGGAACATGCTATTCTTTTATTTCTGTATGTTGTATGGCATTTGTGTGAACTTTCACTAGAATTGACAGGACCTTCAAATCCAGTGAAAATACTTTTCTCTGAAAAATGTCTGTCACAACCTTTAGGCATATAGAAGTCCAAGGAGAGAAAAGTAAACATAGGGACATACGCATCGATCAATCTTTTGATATTGCAAACTGTTCATGCAGGGGAATAGATATTTAGAAGACGAGTAGAGGGACATTAATCTTTTGCTTCTACATCCCTGCACAAAGCTTATTTCTCAAAATGTGTTACTTGTGTTCAACTATCAGCAACACATCTTTGAAAAGATAGTATCTCACATGAAATAATATCTAAGCAATTAAGCAAAATGTGGTATTGCATCCTTATACAAATGAAGCATATTTCTAAAATATTTAATATTATTTTTACATAAAAGACCTGCTTCTCCTCATGGATTGAAACAGACTGGCCCAGTTGACTAAAATCCTAGTTACAAAACTGAGGTTAGAGCAAACTCCAAATCTTCTATAATCTTCACCAATTTTCTAGTAGTTTTACAAAATTATTCAAATAAACTGAATATGTTCAAAACTTCTTAAAACAACATTATCAACTCAGGAGATAAATATTATATCTATATATCTTGCTTTCACTAAAATGAAATCCAATTTTTTTCTCTCTTTTAAGATTTCTTCACCTCCTACTCCTGTAGTCTATTAATCATCCCATTTCCCCCAGGAACCCCAAGGTGAAGTCCTTAAGAAATCTTAAATTCATCACTTTATTCAGTATCCCTGTTTGTAGCCATGGGTCTACTTCACTTTTCTCAAGTCTGAGAAACACTTGCACTTCAGCCCAATGCTGGTAAACTCTGTAGTTCATTCTTTAGTGTTCATAGACAGTGTTATCACAAAAAATTGATGCTCACAGCTTCCGAAATTATTGTATCTTTTTATGAAGATTTGTTTTTGCCCTTTCCTTGTATGGTCTATAGAAAAATTACAACAGATTATTAGTAATTACTGCCCCACTCCATATCCTGCATTATTTTTTACTCTATTCCTTCTTGCCTCATTTTGTACAGCTCTCTCTCTCCTTCTCTTTCTCTCTCCCTGCCTCCCTCTCTTTCTGCTAAAAGACATTCTTTGTATTTTTTCACCTGTTACAGAAAAATAAAAGAACTTCTTACCAGTGTAGACATATTGGGTTCTCCCTGGCATGAATAACTGAGAAGTGTTTGTACACTGATCTTACTTTACCATTGGTCTGGAAACTAACTAAAAGGAACAACTTTTTAAGAATCATCTGATTCTTTAAAATAGACCTAAATGTGGAAAAGTGTTATAAAATTATTAAAAGAATTATTAAAGTTATAAATTTTCTATGGTACCCAACAATTTTCTATATGAAAAACCATTCTGTTATATATTTAATAGATAGTTTAAAAGATTTCTTTTTCTCTTTTTTTCCTTTCTGTAACTGGGAATTGAACCCAGGACTTTCCTTATACATGCTGGGCAGTTGCTCTACAATTGACCTACATCTTCAACCCTGCATATAGAAAAACATTTTTAAAGAAACAAAAATCTCAGCAAAAACCTAAAGTAGTGAAAAGTTTGTTTGTTTATTTTTTCTGGCTAAGGCAGTATAAGGAAATACTGGGTTTATTTTTCTACTTGAGACAAACAAAAATCTATACAAAATATTTTAAAGAGTGATTTTCAGATATTGGCAAAATAAGTTGAAGAGGACTCTGACTCCTGAACAAGATGAATAAGAGATGAACCCTATGAATGCTAACAGCTTACTATATTGAGAGTACTTCTCCCATATCACAGGGAAGGAAAATGCACAAATCCTGAGACTAAGAGAAGGAGTGCAGTGTAGGGACCCAAGAGATAAGGTAACAATATTTTTCCCAAACAGTACTAGAGATGAGAAGCCTGGAGAGAAACTGGTCTGCAGTTCCTCAGAGGGTCTCCTAAAGTCATCACCAATTTGTGATTAACCCATCCACATGTAAAAGATTAAGAGAAAATACTCCTAAGAGCTCACCAGCCTGGAAATGATTTCTATACCCAACAGCGAGACTAAATACAAGGGAATCAAGGGACCATCAGATTAGAGAATCATAGAATTGTTAAATTCATTAGTAGAATAAAATTAATCAATGATCATACATTGCACTAATGCCATATTAAAAAAAATCTTAAAAATTATCCTTTCTAGGGACAAGTATTAAAATAACAACAACTACTATTACTATGTTATGTACATTCAAAAAGATACAGGAAAATGAGGAAGAAGAATAAAGAATTTAAACACAGACAAAAATGGTATATAGAGCAAAATCGGAGTATTAGAGTCAAATCTACATACAATGTTTGAGATAAAAAATCCTATTATTAACAATGAATTAGATGGTGTAAAATAAAGTTTATTGAATTTGATTCATGGGAACAGAAACTATTGAAAGTTAATTGCATACAGAAAAAAAATTTTAAGGTTAAAACATCAGTGAGTGTTAAGACAATTTCAATTAGCCTAACAATCATGTAATTGGAAACTCAGATCAAATATGCTTAATGTACTCAAACATAAGAAACATGAAGAATATTAAACTAGGTAATACCATTTTAAAATCATTATAAAATTATTCTTAGAAAGCACTATGTAAAAATTCTGAAGTTAGATAAGAATTAATAGAAGCGGACAATTCAGTAGGGAAACTCACAAGTTATTAGGAGCTGGCAGAATATAACTTAGAAAAATATAAAGGTGGATCCATTGAGATGATTCAGTATGAGGAAAATGGCAAAAAAAAAATATAGAATATAAACTCAGTCTCAGAGACCTCTGGGCATTAGCAAACATAGTATCCGACTTAAAAGGAGCCAATACAAGGGAAGTAGAAAATATGATTCTATGTTAACTATAATAGGATAGAAAAACATTTTATTTGTCCTGAAGAAACAAAAAAAAAAGTGTAATTAAAATTATATCTAATGAGCCTCTAATGAGAGTAAAATGGAATTATTTTTTAAAATTCAATCCAAAAATACATCAAAATGGGAAAAGATGAGAAAATTATAAAACTGATATAAAGATAGTAGATATACCCAAATCACTAATTACATTAAAAGTAGATGGATTAAATATCTCAATTAAATGGCAAATGATATTAGATTAAATAAAAAAAACAAGAACATCTATATGCTACCTTTTATAAAACTGATTTTTATTAAAAAGCAGAAGTATGGAAAAGATGTTAAAGTGAATTAAAGCCAGAGTGGCTCATTAATATCAGCCACATACCATGGCAGATGAAGTAACATTGAAATTGCTATAGTATCCAATATTTGTTCTGAAGGAGGCTATATTTTAGTTAACGATATAAAATTCATTTATTATATGATAGTCACAATAAAAAAGAAAAGTACATACAATGTGTGCATCTAAAATAAATAACCTCTGTTCTTGAAATGCTTCTTAAATTTAAAACAAACAACAGCCAAATCCTATTTAAAATATTTTAAAGTAGAAATAATTGTATTTATATAATAATTATACAACAATGATGCCCTAGTAAGTGAAATGAAATTGAATAAAGTACTTTCCACTTTCTCCAATTTGGACAACCATAATATGTTCTAATTTTATTATATAACTTATTGTACTACAGCGGTGGTGGTTATTTTTAATCAATCAAAGAGAACGGTACTTTCTAAAGCTGCTTAGATCAGAATTAAGACCAAGTCAGAGTTTGAATGAATTCTTGTTGTACAATGTACTTGTTGACACTAATTGCTGAAACTTTCTGATATATCCTACTATTATTATCAGGTTTGTCAACACTGAATGTGCTAGTTTTTCATTCTGGTGACAAAAATATCTGACTAAAACAATTTATAGAAGGAAAGAGCTATGCTAGTTTACAGTTTCAGAAGTATTAGTTCATATTTGGCCAGCACCATTGCTTTGGGCTTGTGGCCAAGCAGAATATCATGGCAAATGTGCATAGTGAAGGTAAAATTCTCAGTTTGTGGCACCTAGAAAACACAGAAAGGGAGAGGAAGGGGACAGAGAAAATAAATGCTTCCCATCCATGTCCCTAGTGAGCTGCTCTCTTACCTCTCAGTAGTCCACAAACCCATCAATGTATTAATCCATTGATGAGGTCCGAGCTTTCATTATCCAAAAGCCCCACCTTCAAACATATGAGTCCTTGGGTGATATTTACACCCAAACAAAAGCACTGAAAAATTAGCAAAGTATTTTGAACACAGTTAATACTAAATGAATGGTAACTCATTTTTTGTCCTAAAATGCTGGAAAAGTGTGTGGGGGACATGCTTACTGGGATTTAGCATCTCAGACACAACATACACAAAAATCTTACTCCTGTATTCCATATTGCAAGTATATTTTCCTATTTTATACACACATTTATAAGTTTTGAAGGCACAGTGTATTAAACATCACACTTTTAAAGCTAATTATTTTATATTTTATCATGTGTGTCCACAATAGGAAGCAATAACTATCTTTAAAATGATTTACTATTGTACCTTTGTAACTAAGAGTGTTAGGGACATGATGGTATTGGAACCATGTCATTATTTTTCCTTCTCATTCATTTTATTATTTTAAAAATATGTTCAGGTTGTGACCACAAAATATTCTAATATTCTAATAGATAATTTTAAGACACTTAATTAGCGTGTATTTGCTATCCCCTTGCTTCCAGTCATTTCAAGTATCATAGATATTTTAGAATTAACCAATAGGGATTATCCTTTTTTTTTTTTTTGACTTACAGGGATACTTAAATACTTCTCCCTCCATTCTCTAATTTTCAAAATTGGTAGTATATTTTGCAGTGAGTAGTGAGAAAATATTAATATAATCCTTTCAATTCCTTCTTATTAAGAAAATAATTCAATTTAATCTGACTTTTTCTCTTTAGGTTGCAAGAAAAATGCCAGTAATCTTGATTGTAATCATACGTCATAAATTAGTACAGAAACCCGTCAACATTATAGCAACAGAATAATGTGCTAGTGCAGCTGCTTTCATGTCAATAAATGGATGAGAGTCTCTGTAATTGAAATAACTTGGTTTTAGTCCTATTGTGCTATGGTAAAAAGCTAGTTTTATCTGAAACCTAACCCAGTAAACAGAACTTTAAATTAAATCATACTGCATTATTTAGCCATAATGCTATTAGCACATCTTGGAAGCTTCAGGGTGAAATGAAATTCTTGTAATATTAAGTTGCCTTCCTCCATTCTTCTATGTGGAATATGTGAATTCCTTTCCTTTACTTGTGGCATTTGTGGGTTTTTTTTTCTGTCATAATGGACAATAGGTAGCACAAATTTACCTTCCTATAGATGATTCTAATTCTGTGGTTAAAAAGACAAAAAAGAAAAGAAAAGAAAAAAGAAACCAGGGGAATAGAAACAGGCTCTGGTTAATCTAGGCACTTATTATACAAAAATATGGATGAAAGATAAGACCAGATTTCAATAGATTTATTTTAAAATTTGAAAATAGTCCTACTTTGCCATACAGAAGAATGAAATTATGTCATTCAATGGTAAATGCATAGAATTGGAGAACATCATGCTAAGTGAAATAAACCAGATTCAAAAAGTCAAGGTTCAAATTTTTCCCCTCATATAAGAAAGCTAAAAAGTAAAAAGGAATTTTAAAAGGGGGATCTCACAAAAATAAAAGGGAGCATAGTATAGTAAAGGTAGGGGACCAAGGTAGGTGGAGGAAGGGAAGGGAAGGGGAAAAACGGGGGCATAAAATTGACCAAATTATGCTACGTACTTCTATGAATATAACACAATGAATTCCATTTTCATGTACTTATAATAACCAATGGGGGAAAAAAAGGATGAGAAGCAAGAATGGAGGAATTGAGAAAGGGGATCATGGGGAAGGAGGGAATGTTAAGGGAAGTCGGAGGGAATGAACTGGAGCAAATTATGTTACAGGTGAGGCAGAAAAAGTTAGGCAGTGTAGGCAGAACAATGTGGGTTGATAAGGAGAAAGTTAACTGATGGTCATCTTTCCTGAGAGGGCAAAGACATCCCCCAATGCTAATAAGGGTCTGACAAGATAGACCAGGTGCAGACACTCCCTGCGGCTAAGGAAGGAACCACAGTCTTTCTATTGACGCCTGAGGCATGGACCAAAGACTGGACCGGAATTCCCCGAGCCTGTGTCCTAGGTACAAGGGCAGGGAAATAGTGACCAATCGAGGAGAGGACGTCATATAAAGAGAGCAAACCTCACTGCCTCATAGGCTCTGTCCTCTTCCCCCACTCTGGGGGAAGTCTGCTCTTTTCCCTGTGCTTTACTTTCTAATAAAATCCGTCTACTACGCTTGCCTCAGTGTCCCTCGGTTTTATTCTTCGACTCCGAGAGGACACGAACCCAACATCCACATCACCAGCATCACAGGCATACATGAAAACTCACAATGAACCCTGCAATTATATAAATTATAATACACTAATAAAAATATTAAAACAGAAATAACTTACTGCAGATTAGTAGCCTATTAGCAGTTCTAGTTATTTCATAATGAATTTTATCATGTTTCTGTACTTAAAATCGCCATGGTAGACAGCTACTCTCAACTTTTCTACCGCATGTTTCTTGGGTTCAAATCCTACTTTCACCATTTATGTAAATGTATAAACTTAATAAAGGTGTTTAATCCATCTGTGCTTCAGTTCCCACATTTGGAATAACAAGAAATAATTGCACAGAGTCTGTAGGTTTATTTTCAGTTGTGTTAAAAATCTGATCTTCCATAACAAATTACCACAAATTTGGCAAATTAAACATCACTTATTATTTTGTAATCTCTGTGAGTCAGGAATGTGGGCATTGCATATGGAGGGCCTCTGGGTAGGGTCTCATAAAGCTTCAGTCTGCCTAGCTGCATTCCTTTCTCCAGCTGAATCCTATTCATGGCTCTTGGATTGTTACCAAAATTCAGTACCTTGTTTTTTGTGACCGGGTCTTCATTTTCTTGCTGGCAACCATGCGGTACCTGCTCTCACCTACTCGAGTCATCCTGCAGCTCCTTGCCATGAAGATCTTTCACATGTCTTTTCACAGACCCTCAGTTAATAGCACAACTTACTTCTTCAAGATCGGGGGAGAACCCCTTATTCCTCCTTGCAAAAATGTGGCCTTCCATAAACTAAAACCATCACAGTAAGAAAAGGGGAAAGTGTCAGGCAATCAGTGTAGGCAGAACAAGGAATGATAAGAAGGAAATTGATGTCACTTTTTCTAAGGGGAGTCATTTTTTCTTAAAGGGAACAAAGAAGACCTACTGTTCCAAATAGACAGATATGCATATCAGCTTGACATCCCCTCTGCTAACAAAGGTACTACCTTCCTTCTGTTCACAAAAGATGTTCTCTAGACACAGACAACCCTTCTGCTGATAAAGATGTTCTGTGGGCACAGATCAAAGACTGGAACTTCTAGCCTATGCTTCTAAGCATGGTGTGGAGGGGATATAATGGTTATGAAAGGGGGAAATCTTGAAGCTATAAGAAGGTGGAGTTGCAGTCCTTCTTTGGCTCTGTCCCCTACCCCCACTGGGGGAAGTCTGTTCTGTTCCCTAGTATTTTCTTAAATAAAATCTATTTGTGCTGCTTGCTTTGGGTCCCTCAGTTTCATTCTTTGACTCCAGGGGACACCAGCCTGACTTCCACTGGACCAGTAAAAACAGGAGTGGTTTGACATATCCTATGCTATACTCTCTTGACAAGCATCAAGTCACAAGTTCTACCCACATTAAAGAACAAGGCTACAATTATTATGTGATTCTTTGGGGGTCACCTTAGGGTATGCACAACACATGGGGGTTAAATTAACTAATATTGGAAAAAGCATATCCTCAATAATCTTAATTCTTACCATTAATTGCTAGTGGTAGCTTGTAAACGTTTTTGGCCTCTAACATTGCTTCTCATTGCCTTGTGAACAGTTGCTTCCGCTATTAAGCTGTCTTAAAAATTTCCTGTAGGTTCTCTCTCTCAGTCTCTTTTTCTGGGCCACTGATCACCACTCTTCTTATGTATCTAAACCCCCCTCTAAGTTATGTGGTTCACTGGTTTCCGCATTCCCAGAAAATCAAATGTTAAATTTTTCAGCTCCTCATGGTGAAGAACCAGTCAAGTTCTTTGGCTTCTGGGTGAACACAGAAAAGTAAATCCCTGTGACCATTACCAAACAGGTGAGGACATAGAGTGATTCCTGCCAATACTGGCCTGCCCGTAAGTGTAACAAAGTGTTAATCATGGGTCAGTTAAAACAATGTGATATGAATACGTTTTCTTTCATAGTATTCCCATTCATCACTTTTATCAGCTGGTATATCCTCTGAACCAGCACTGGCACCTGTACTTAGAAGACAGTGTAGGCCAGGTTGAATGGCAGGTGAGTACCTGAATGCTTCCCTCTGAGGTTCTTTCATAAGTAGGCTTGAGTCACATTCTTCCTGAGATCCAATATTTAAATATACTTCTAGGCTAGCCACTTCATGTAGTCAATGCAGTAATGATTATATACCAGATAATATCTCAAATCTTTTTCATTTCTATGTCAATAACTATATCAAATATCCACTGGGGTAATTGGTATGGAAAAATATTTATCATGTAAACTATAGTCTGTTCTGTTCCTTCAGACAGAAATTTTCATATGGCTTAAACAAATGAATAATTTGTCCTTCACCTTTCTAAGAGTATTAATTTCTTTAAGCAAGCAGAATGATTTGCTGATTTGTGATTTTAATCTTGTATATTGTGGACAGTTTACTTCTATATATAAGAAAGAGAACTAGACTTAGAATTTCAATTTACCAAGATCAAATAATTACGCAATAAATATTATCAAAATATTTACTCAACTGAATTCATTTGGTCCTATAATAAACCTATAATTATACTTCTTTCAGTATCATTCAACAAGTAAATAATTTTATTTCACATCAAGGGTTGGTTACTATTAGGGATATTTAACAACCAGGTATATCCTCTGTTTTGACACCTCAACCAAGAAGAAAGAGGAATATAGTGGTTATATTAAAAAACATTTCTGAGGTCATAATCACTGACTGATTATTGTTAAAGGACAATTCTGTACAAAACTGAGTTCCAAAGTAGCATTCATTAATTACACACTGTTGATTGCCCAAGGGCATTAGCCTCTGAGTGTACAATCTGGATCATCCTGCTAATTGTTCATTAAACATAAATATTTATTCATGGTAATAAGCAGGTAGGATGCTACACTCTGGGCTGTAATTTCATTTTCCATATTCAAGTACTCTGAGTTCCACATTTTTTTCATAATTGATTTCTTTTTAGCTTGATATTCTAGGATTTCAGACTACATAATTCAGATTCCATTTCTGTTAGTATAATGAAAATCTCTCCCTGAGTAAATACCTAGAATTATATTAATGTTTGAGTTATAGCCTTATAGTCCAAAATCTTGAGGTTACAATAAGGTCAGATTTATAAAGCTTACCACCTTTATATTCCCAACTAGATTTCTGAAATGAAAATATCCCAGTGTCTCTCACTGGCTTTCGTCTTTCCCACTGCTTATTTTCAACTATATTAGGTGTTCAATTGTTGATGGTCAGGTCAGTTAAAAAGGCACCCAGATTTTATTCCTATGATCATGTGGTCTATGTTCTTTAAATCTCAGTAAATGCATTCGTCATAGACAATATTAACTCAGAACTTTCTCAAACTATTTCAATCACTAGCACTTCTTTATTCAGGAGCAGACAGACTATGTCCACATTATCTACATCAATGTTGGTCTGACAGGAGTAAAGAAACTTTCATAATTCTTGTATCTAGTTCCTAAGACTGTGGATAATGTATTCTTTCTCTGTTCCAGTTTTTTTTTTAAAGATCAAGTAAGTAAGGCTTTTTACACCATTTTGAATTTTGAATAAGTATTCTATTATTTCAAAGGTCACAGTTATAAAACATGGAGTTTGATCCTTTAAGCAGGATCACTTTCTACCATTCTTTTGGATGTTTTTTATCCCTCAAAGCTTCAACTGTTGAAAGATTGACCCTAGTGTGGTGATAGAGGTTGTGGATCCTTTGAGAGGTGGGGCTTACAGTAATGTAATTACAACCACAGTTCTGGCATTGACCTCAGAAGGATTACCATAGTTCTTGTAGGACCCAGATAGCCCCTGCAAAGTGGATTGTTTCAAAGACCAGGAAGAACCCCTCCACTCTCTCTGTTGCTCCTGTCTCACACCATGGCATCTCTTCCTCTTACATACACTTTTTCCATGATGCCATCTGATGCAATGGGATACAACTAAGAGGGCCCTCATCAGAGGCTGAGCAAATGCCTGATCTTGGAATTTTAGACTCTAAAATGATCTAAAGAGATAATAAGTCTCTTTTCATTATATATTTTCCAGCCTTGGGTATTTTGTTATAGCAATGGAAAATGAATGGATGCAATTTCTAATTGCTTATTTTTTTTCTGTACTCACTTTCTTTACCTTTTTATCATTTTATTACTCTCATCCAAAATGTTTACATTTTGATTGAATATAACAAAGAATCATGTGCTTGGCTCACTGCATATAATATAGGAAAAATTAGATCCTTGAAGAAGCAGGACTTTGCTTTTAGGACATGCAATAGCCTCTCATTTCTTGTCCCTAAGCATCTTACTGAAAATACCTGTTCAATTTAATAAATTATAGAGCTTTGTTGAGCAGGGACTTCCTTATGGACAAATGCTTTCATATATCATCCAGGACACCTAATCACATCCCTCAAAATGATAAATCAGCACATCTGGAGTCCCTGTTATAGACCAAATGCTTGTAACCTGTGCAAGCTTTCTTGTCCTGAAGTTCTATCTCCCAACATTGTGGTAATTAGAGGTGAGGCCATAATTATCATTAGATGATGCAATGAGGGTGGTGGAGCTACAAGACTTCTATCCTTGTTAGATAAATAACAGATGACTATTGTTCCTCCCCCACCAAAAAGAAAAAAAAAAGCAAAAAAGTTATTAACTTAAAAAATGGTTTCTGTAAGATCTTGAAAGATTTCATTTTTGCCATTAAATTTCCTGTCCTTATTTATATATTCCACAGTGTTTTAATACAGCTGTATATTTCCCACTTAACATATATAATAATGATTACATAAAAGCTAAAATGTTCATCCTTCAGATTCTACTTGCCTTTGAAATTGAATTTTTTATTAAGCAATAAATCCATCCAAATATCAACTCTTGGACAAATACCACTATATTCCATGTGTGGTAAATCTTGCTGCACCAAGATACAGGCAGTCTGTTTTCACTTAAAAATTTGCCTTTATGATCTCTCATATCAACCACACCCCTTTTGGTGATATAAAATATTTATATCATTATGTTATGTTAGTTTTCCCAACAGATTACCACAAATGTAGCATCTCCAAACAAAGTAAATATATTTTTTTACTATGTGTGGAATGCAAGGCCAACATAGATCTCAATGACTAAAAATCAAGGCATTGTTAGATCTACATTGCTTTCTAGAAATTCTGAGACAGAATCAGAGTTTTAGATCATTCGGGTCAAATGCTTAATGTAATTGCAGAATTATGATTTCTGTTGCCCTGCTGGTTGTCAGCCTGAGAATGATTTTAATTTCAAGAAGGTTTCCAACTCTTTGGCTCAGGTCCTGTTGCTTTCGGCCTTTAAAGTAAGCAATGGTGGGTAGGCTCTTTCTTAGCTTTGAATTTCTATGACCTCATCTTCTTCATTTCTCCTGTGCCTTTCTCTTATATGTGATTTCTGACTGTCTCTTCTGGCTTCCTCTTTTGCTTTTAAAGGATCATATGATAACATTAGGTCAACTTGGACAATACAGGATAATTTTAAGACCAGCTGCTTACTGCCTATAAATATATCTGCAAAACTTCCACACTTCAGAATCCAGGTTAGTGTTTGAAAAACTATAAACTGGGAACCATTGGAAACATCCTTAGAATTTTGTCTACCTAGCTGCATTATCATTTGAATCTTAACCATATTGTTTTTTCCAAAAGCATGTGTCTTAATGCCTCATATTCCCTATTTGGAATGTTGAAAGGGCATCCCATCATTCCCCCAATCATAGTCTTAGAACTTTAATCTACCTCCACCCCACCACACACACATGCTCAAAAGTCCATTCACTTTGAGTCTACCAGTACAAAGATGGAAGTGTTCACTAAAATTCTGTTCTCAAAAAAAAAAAAAAAAAAAATTCCCACCCTCATTTTCCTCCTCTGAGTCTCATTTAGGGTTTTTCTTCAATTTTTATTGTAAATCAAGATAGATCCTAAAATTCTGATTGAGCAGAACACTGAGATTTCTGATTTTTTATATCACCATCATGTCCTTGCTCAGGTTTTATCTTTGTTTTTCAAGTTCCTAAAATATTACTTGTCCGGAGTCTACAAATACCCAAATGAAATCTTGAATGAATTTATTGAAATGTCTGTCTTTTATAGTTGGGTTATATTTTGTAGACTTTCATTTTCTTTATCTACCCAGAACCTATTATTTCTTCCAAACTTCTAATATAATTAGGATTTTTATTCCCTTGCTGAAAAAAAAAATTCTTCACTTAACACAGTTATATGAATCTAGTAGATGGTCCTCAATTATTACCTCAATCTTCATAGTTGATATTTCAGAGTTTTAACCACATAAACAACCCTTTACATTAATATAACCAACAACTGTTTTCAACTTTCGTCCATTATCTACCTCTATTTTATAGAGTAAGAAATTATATAAATCTTCTTAAATGTTTTTAGTCAGTTTTTTAATTGCAGTGATCCAGGGACCTGAAGCAAACTTTATTTAGGGGCTTGTGGTTTCAGAGGTCTTGGTCCATAGAAGGCTGGTTCCATTCCTTAGGGCTCCAGATGAGGCTGAACATGATGGTGGAAGAGTGCGGCAGAGGGAAGAGGCAGAGACACCACTCCAGATACAAAATATATATATTCCAAAGGCATGACCCAATGACCCACCTCCTCCAGCTGCACCCTACCAGCCTACAGTTACCAGGTAATCTCTATCAGGTGATTAACTCACTGACTGAGGTAAAATTTTCATAACCCAATCATGTTACCTTACCCTTTTTTGCATTGTCTCTCATATTTAGCATTTGGGGACATCTTTCATCCAAACTATAACAAATGTAAAAACTCTGAAGGCCAAAATTTATAGGTAATTATTTCACTTATCAGGTAAGATTTAGGAAGGTATTTGGTTAAAGCCAATTAGGATGGACATAGTTTGAAGTGCTTGATTTTGGTGCTTGTAAGAGTCTTTCAGTGGATATGAGAAGTGGATGAGAAACATCAGAAGTATAAAAGTGGTAATGATTTTGTTCAATTAGAGGAAGGAAGATATTCATATTTTCTACTTTTACTTTTTTAAACCATTCACTCATTTTAATTTCACTGTCCGTAGCTTGTAACTGAGCACCTACTTTGTATAAAGCAGTGTGTTGGGATACAACACTGAGTACAATGGATATCCAACATTTGCTAATTGCTTATTGGGCACTGGGCAATTCTTAATGCTTTTCATACATTATTATAATCAATACTCACAAAATCATATGTGTAAAGTAAAATTTGTGTCCCCATCTTATGCACAGAGTTTTTATAATGAATAAATACAAGGGTCAAATTAAAGTGTTTTTTTCTTAAACACATTGTGAATCATGAAAAATGTGCATCCTCTGGCCAGGACTGAAGCCCATTTTCTACTTTATTTCTGTGGTATAGCCGTACTTCTATTATAGCACTCTTTATATAAGATTCAATTATTCTTTTCTTTTTCCAAATCTTCATGGTAAACTTTTTGATAGCTTTATAATCTCTACCTGTTACAATGCAATATAATGGAAGAAATTGGAGCCAAGTTTTGATTTTGCATTTAGAAATATAAAGAATGACAAATAAAAACTATTGAAAAACCACACTGACCCTTCATATTCTAAAGCTGAATTTCACTTTCTCATACTTTGATCTATTGCATGATGTTATACACAAAAATATAATTTTCCATACGTAATACACAATAATATTTTCGTTTCTTATTTATCTGATAATAAAATAGAAATTTCAAAACAATTGAAGTAGATTTATTATTTTTACATATTGATTTACATTACAAAGCACACAAGCAATCTATTCTATAGTTTGACACTAATACTTTTTTAACATGTGAAAGATCATTTGAAGCAGGTGACTTTGAAAACATTAGAGAACTTTGTAATAACTGTCTCTGTTATTTTCTTGAGCCATTGTTGATGGAAAGAAAAATACACCTTTTGCCTGAATAGCAAAGCTAATTTAAGTGGTATGAAAAGTAAAAATTACAATGTCAATCAATCAAAGATTTTAAGAAAACACAAAGGAGACAGTCAGAACAATATAATTTATTTGATTTGGTAAAGATCTTACAAAGGATCAACATTATCTGAACCTTAAAATATGGTCCATTATCAGATTAATTTGGCATTAAACAATCATTTGGCATAATGTTTGTTTGTAATGTTTCTTTGTATTTGTGTGTGTGTAGTGCTAGGTATTGAGTCCAGTGCTCATGAATATTAAGCACACTCTCTAAAACTAAGCACCATCCCCAATCCCTTGTTTGTATGACATATGCTTACAAATAATCAAAATTTTTCTCAATGTTAATACTATGGATCCAATAATTGTTCATATTTTCCAAGTGCTTAATTTTAGTTTTGACTAGAATCTATAACTCATATTTTCCCTCTCTACAGAAAATTTAGCAAGATTAAGTATGAAGCTTCTTTGATCACTTTTGTCCTCTGACTGGCTTACAATACTGGCTTCTTGATCCGATAGTGACAGACCTACTCGGGTACAACTCTTCTGAAATTCTAGATTAAATAATATTATATATCCAGTTATATTTTCCAAACAAATATCATTATAAATTACCCCACTTTTTGGTCATTTCTACTCAATTTTATTTCATTTATTTAAAAAGATACTTCTTGGGATGGAGTGGTGGTTCAGTAGTTATGGTCCTTACATGGCATGCAACAGACATGAGTTTTAAACCCAACACCACATACACAAAGAAGTGTCAGAACGTCAAAAGTCACATGAAAAACTAAATGCAATTGATTCCCTTTTTCTCTCTCTCTTGCTGTCCCTCTCTCTCTTAAAAAAAGATACTTCTTACAAATCAATATAAACAAATATAAAGCATCACACTATATCCCATAAATATATTTTAAAAATTAATATTTCATATTAATAAAAGTAGTATATGAAGAGAAAGATCAATTTTATTTTCTATATGGAACTATTTTACACTGAAGAAGGACTGCTTTTTATAAGCATAATTCATCAATTATTTACAATTCAAACATAATAAATGTAATTGAATATGTTAATAAACACTTCTATTATATTTATTTAATAAATATTAAATGAAATATGGGTTTCCCAAAATTAGAAGTCCTGAAATAAACAGAAAATTATGTCAACCTGCCCATAAGTTTTAAGAATTCTGAAGAGAGGCAGTGATCTCTGTTAGGAATGTGTGAGGAAAGAGATTGACAGAATTGATTTTGATTGCTTTCTTCTAGTTTGCTGAAGAAACAATGAAGAAGTATTGCAGGGTTCTATATGCAATTATGTTTAGCAGGTAATAGGTTTGGTATAATAAAACCAGAAAGAGAGACAAGTAATCAGTAAATCAGCAAAGAGTGTCTAGTGAAAGCAAAGGAAAACATATAACTTCCCTAAAAAGAAGATTTAATATATAATTGGAAGACAGTTCTGGTTGAGAAGAGATGTTAGTGTTTAAATAATGATGAATCATTATGTTACATTATGTGTGGCAGTAAAAACATGTTGTTGGGTCTGCAGATGGTCATGTTTGTTTGGAAGTACTTTGTATGGTTTTAATTAAAAATAATTTTGATGACATATTTTCAGTTAATACAGTATATTGTTAATATCCACATATTTGGGTCAGGAAAAAATACCTTCTATAAGCTCCTTCAGAATGCAAGAATACAGTAGGAAAAGATAAAAAGAAAAAAATAGTATGCAGTTGTATCATTATAACTACAAAATAGAAGGGCAATTTATAGTGAGGAAAAAGAGGAACTAATAATGTAAACAAAAATGAGATTTTGTAGATAAGAAAATGAAAGTTGGATGACAAAAAATGCAGTCTATTTGCTAGAGAACATCTCTCCTGCTCTTTCCCTTACTAGCTTAGTCATGACCAGTTTAAAGGGCTGTATACATGAATCTACAGTGCCTCTTCATTCTTGCCCCATTGACAATGTTGATTAGACAACCATGAACAAGTTAGCAGAATACGTATTCCATCAATTTTGAAATGTTCTTAGTTAGTGCATAACATGATAGAACACTTTGTTTCTCATAACTCATGCATTAAATGCTATTTTGATCATTGGTGAAAGGAGGCAAGTTCTGGCATTTCACCCAGCAAAGACCAAAAGTGTTTCAAATTCAGTGTTGTGGCACGATGTGAGTAAAGGAACTGGTAGGCTTAGTTATGCCAGTTACTAGAAATTTGATGATAGGAAAGTCATTCAAACCATTAGGGGTTCAAATTCATGTTCACCTTCCATCTTAGATTGCATTCCTCTTCACAGCATCACATTTTGAAAATACCAGCTTCGTGTTTTTCTGTATGTGGTCTATGTTTATGTCCAGAAGGAACTCAAATTACAATATAAATTTGTAGTATACAATGGGGTTATTCCCTCAAAACCCATAGTAATTTGTAAATATAGTAAGTCAAATGTATTCAATACACCTAACCTACCAAATCTCCTAGCTTAGCAACTCAATACACTATAGAGTATCAGTTATTTGCCCTCATGATCACGTGGCTGTTTGAGGACTGTTGCTCACTACCACGTGTGAGTGAATATCATACCATATGTTGATATGCCAGGAAAAAAATCAAAATTTAAAATACAAAGTATGGTTTCTGCTAAATGGGAATCTCTGTCATACCATTCCAAAGTCAAAAAATTGTGTGTAAAACTAAGTTGGTTATCACCTCTCTATACCTATGAGATGTCACATATTCATTAGGATGGATGGCTATAGTAAAAAAAGAGGTTAACAAGTTTTGATGACAATGAAGAGATATTGAACCCTTTTACACTGATGATAGAGATGTAAAATAGTGCAGTTGCATTGACAAATTATCTAGCTATCCTCAGAAAATTAAAGATAGAGCTAACATAAGAACCAGCTGTTTCACCCTTCAGATATATATCCAAGATAAATGAAAACATATGCAAACACCAAACATGTACATGAATGTTCATAGCCATATGGCTAATAGTAGCCTAACATGGAAATAACCTGAAAGCCAATTAATTACTGCATGAGAAAAATGTATAGTATATATAAAATGGATGAATAGTAAGCTATAAAAATGAATGGAATACCGTACATACTATAAAACAGATGAACTTGAAATCATTATGCCTATGAAACAAATCAGACACAAAGGACAATTATTGTATGATTCCACTTATATGAAATATTCCCAGTTGATAAATCCTTAGATACAGAAAGATTAGTGAATGCAAGAGGCTGGGTAGAAGAGGGAAACAAGAAGTGACAGCTAACAGCATTTAGTTTCTTTTTGTGTTTACAAAAGCATTTCAGAATTACTGTAATTGTTATACAACTTTGTGAATATATATAAAAGCCAATAATTATACATTGTAACAGGTGAATATTATTATGTGAATTATATCTCAATAATGATAACAATAAAAACTAAAAGCAATTTTAAATTTAATTGTAACGATAAAGTCTATGTTCTAAAGAAAGTTGTACTCATGAGCTTCAATTAGAATAAAAGACAACAAATTTACATTATTAAACTGTTTGATGACTTTTACTAAATTAGAATTAAGATGCTGTTAACCAAAAATAAATTATATGTGAGTGAAAAATGATCCAAAAATTTGAAGAAAATATTCACAATTAACAAAGGTTTTATGTTCAGAACAAAATAAAGCTTCCACATATAAGAATGAACAAATAAACTGATATATTAGTAAACACACTGGAGCAGTAATTCTCAAAGATAATATCCAAATCATCCATAAATATATACTTGGAAATAGTTAATCACATTAAAAATGCTCATTCCTCTTAGAAAACCCCAAAGCATCTAGAACTATTTAAAATTCAGGATGCTCAGAGTTAGAGAAAATGGCAAACTCAGTACTAGCAGAAACAATGTAGAGCATTAGCATCCTCTGTATATTGCCAGTAGAAGTTCAAATCTGTATTGTTGCTTTGGAAAACAGACCTTGTTCACTGAAGATGGGCATATGCATACATTGGAACTTAGCAATTCTCCTGTGTCACCCATAAAAATGAATGCCTTTGTACATCAAAAGCCATGTAAGGGGCTGGAGCGGTGGCTCAGCCATTAGGGCGCTTGCCTGGCAAGTGCAAGGACTCGAGTTCAAACCCCAGCACCACATACAAAAGGAAGTGTCTGAGGAATGAAAGTTACATGGGAAACTAAATAA